>CAJUYI010000324.1:101324-178987 GCA_910591695.1 Galerucella pusilla
TTTGTCTATGTACAACTTGTGAAATTGAAATGAAACTATTATAAAGAGATTGTACATTAACTGACAAGTGACAGTACAATGACAGTGCGATATGTCAAATGTCAAAATTTAACTTTTTCAATGGCATACATTTCAATTTTTTTTCGTTTGTGGTCTTGCAACTTATAAAATTGAAGGGAAGCTTTTATAAACAGATTGTATATTAACTGAAAAGTGACAGTACAATCACAAACGACAGTACGATACGTCAAATGTCATAATTGAACGTTTTCAATTGCGCGTCGATGTGGTACACATTATATTCTTTCTGATCTCTTTTTAAAGGCCATGTGTCGACAAATAATAACTTTGTTTTTATATTTAAAAAAAAACACGATCCGTATGGCGCGAAATAATATTATTCACAACCGACCTTTCAAATACATTAAACTTGAAACGTCAAATAAATACAACAATAAAAAACGGTTTTAATATCGCTTACAAAAAAAACAAAGTTAAAAATTACAAAACAATTTTCAGTTGTGAAAGTTTCGTTCGGAAATTAATGGAGGCTGTTAACTAACAGGAAATACCGATTAAATTGATTATTCTTTTTTTAACAGATCATCATGAAAGTTTTGCTAAGGTAAATGTGCAACCCAGAGGCGTACCAATCGAAAGGCATTTGTTTTTCTAATTTTAAATCATACAAAATTGATATCATTTCCTTTTGAATCAAATGTGTAAATGGGTTCATAGATTTTGATAAAATTTTGGTTGAATGTATTGGGGAAATACATACCTTTAAACTTGAACAACTTTCGTTATTTTGTACACCCTGTATGAAGATTTTAAAAATTTGACCAACAATTTTAAAATACATACTCAATAAATATACATAATTAACACGATTTACTATTGTAGGCCAGTGTTTGTTAGGCTGGCTTTGCGAATTTACATATTCTTAATGCATATCTCTAAAATATTTATGAGGCAAGACCTGACATCATTTCCGTTTCAACCGCAAACGATATAGTTTCATCTACAGGGTCACTTTGTAGACGACCTTTAATATTTTATTCATTAAAATTAATATTTTTGACTATAGAAATACAGGGTGCTTCTAAATTCGTAAAAAAAATATATTTGCTCGTATAAAATTAAGAATGGTGTTGCTTATAACAAAATTTTCACAGATTAACCCCTTCTAAAAGATGAGTTTTTTATTTTCAAATTTAAGTAAATAGGGGTGAAATTTTTATTTAATATTTCACAAAACTCAATATCGAAAAACATGTTCCCGTTACCGTATTTTAATATTCTTATCTTTGAAATTATGTTCTCTAATTACTATGGGAATATGCGTGCTCCTATCATTTATACAGTGTGGAAACCACTTATGGAATAAAATTTTTTATGTCATTATTTTAGAAAATTATAAAAAATGCCGAGACACAACTTTTGAATTGAGTTGTGCGTTATGTAAACATAAATTTAAATGTACAGGGTGATTCACGCAAGTAAGCCATAGTCGGTGTTTTTTTTAATGAAACACCCTGTATATTTGCATATTTTGAAATCCTCATAATGAACCGATTCCAACAAACTAAATAATGTATGGTCAATTACGAATTATACAGGGTGAAATTTTTATTTTTAGTTATTAAACACATAAATAAAATACCTGTTGTATTTGATTTTAATACATTAAAATAAATGCTCAAAATGTTCTCCACCCAGTTGTTGGCAATAGCACAGTCTCCTATAGAACTCCTCCTTAACTTTGTTTAAAGTTTGAGGTGAAATATTCCGTATTTCTGTAATTCTCCTGTCTTTGAGGTCTACAATGCTAGTTGTTTGTGTTGCATATACTTTGTTCTTGAGTTAACCCCACAGAAAAAAATCTAACGGCGTAAGGTCTGGCGATCTAGCTGGCCACTCAATAGTACCTCTTCGTCCAATCCATTTATTGGGGAAGATTTCATCTAAATAAGTTCTTACCATTAAAGCATAATGGGGTGTTGCCCCGTCTTGCTGGAACCAAACATTTTCATTCGGTAAGCTAGGATCTATTGCGTTGGGATATAAGTTTGCCAACGCAGGAATAACTTCATTTCTAAGCATATTTAAATATTTTTCAGCTGTCAAATTTCCATCTATAAATATAGGACCAATAATATGGTCGCCTATGATACCGGCCCAAACGTTCACCTTTTAAGGGTACCTACTGAGTATGTGTCTCACGCATCCAATTAGGATTCTCTGCTGACCAATATCTTCAGTTCTGTCGGCTTACCTCTCTATTCAATGTGAATGTTGATTCGTCAGAAAAAAGAATGGTACCAAGAGCTATCTCATTTCTGTTCAGCTTATTCATCAATCTTTCGCAGAAATCCATTCTACGATCTGGATCGTCTTCTGTTAACTCCTGCACAGAAGTTAATTTGTAGGGATGAAGTTTTTCTTTATGAAGACATCTCAGAACAGTTGTATGACTAACAAATATTTTCACGGGCAATTTGACGTGTACTTGAAGATGGATTCTCTTCGACACTTAACAAAATATCCACTTTCACATCATCTTCAACGAAGTGTGATTTTCTTTTCAATGGTTTGACATGTCCAAGTTCTCTGAATTGTGCATGAATTTTAGACACAGTACTTTGTGAAATATTAGGCAATTTGGGATACCTCTGTGATTAAATAAGTTTGCCACTTCAACTTGACTTCTGCAGTTATCCCCGTACCCGATCATCATTAAAATCTCAATTCGGTGAGTCTCAGTTAAATATTCCATTGTTATGTCGACAAGGAAAGAGTGTTTGACAAAGATTTTACATTTTCAGTAAAAACTGTCAACAAATCAACAACTGACAGAGTAGAAAACAATCCACATTATTTACCGATTTAAAACAATCCACATTATTGACCGATTTTGTCTAATTATTGGCGTTTTTAGGCAATTTTTAGGTATTTATGATGAAATTCATGGGCGTAGCAGGTTTTGTTTAATATACAAATACGTCTAATAATTAGTTAGTTCAGATTTTTGATAAATCCATATTTAGCTAATTTAAAAAAGTACCAATATTTCAAGTGTAATAAATTATTTATTTTAAAATTTTACCCTGTATAATACATAATTGACCATATATTATTTAGTTTGTTGGAATCGGTTCATTAAGAGGATTTCAAAAATATGCAAATATACAGGGTGTTTCATTAAAAAAAAACACCGACTATGGCATACTTGCGTGAATCATCAATTCAAAAGTTGACGTGTCTCGGCATTTTTTATAATTTTCTAAATTAATGACATAGAATTGTATTCCATAAGTGGTTTCCACACTGTATGTACAGTATTATCCAAGTTACTATTAGAATTTTACTATTAAAATTACTATTAAAATTCTTAGCCGGAAGCCATCCTTTCGAACTAACCAGATTGAAAAGCCGCAGTAGTCGTAACGATATTATGAACGATGCTAACTATATTATGGAGGATTAGTTATTTTTGTTCACATACATCAAAGCGACGACAGACTAGATTTTTTTTTGCACGGAAACGATAACGGTGAGCATACAGGATGGACTGCAAAAAATTGGAATTTTGAGTGTTTTATGGAACAATAAAAAGTATGAATTTAAATTTTAAGCGCTACTAAAAGTTGCCGTTTCCACTTTATTTCTTCCACGATGTATTTTGAAATGTCAAAAATTATAACAAAACTTGATTTGTCAACGAATAAATCACTCATTTATTGACCACCCTGTAATAATCAGGATTAAACAGGAAAGGTTCTATTGAAAAAAATCTAAATTGAAATAGAAGCATTTTCTTATTCATAAAATTTATTGAAGATGGTCGACTATGCTGTATTAGGCGCATTCGAAATAATGCTCAAATTTTAGATAAAAAAATTCGTATTAGAGAAGCAAAAGTTGGAGACACGAAACGTCGTAGGAAAAAAAGAGCTTCTCACTAGGCTAGCCAAGGTTAAACCAAATAAAATTTCCCTTTACCATTTTTTTATGTCTTCAAAAATAAACTTGCTGCGTCCAATAATAAAAAAAATTACTTTTTTTTTGTTTCCCTCGTATATTTCTGAAAATAACACACACTCCAGACATATTTTAGTACCATCTCCTTAAGAAGCCAACATTTTGATCGTTTAATCTGCTTCGTAACTTTTACGGTTTCTAAAATCGTAATGCTGGTACCATTTAAAATGATCAAACTGTATTATCAATTGACATTCTTTAAATACACATTATTCTAGTCCACATCTGAAAAGGCCACTTGTTAACCATATTATATCATTGTTAGAAGCTAATCATATCTGACACGAAATATCTCTTAAGGAACTATACCTACAGCATCTAATTTAACATACGAAATATCTCTGAATCGACTATACCTATTGCACCTAATTCACCCCACATTCCTGACAAAGCTGTTCATACCTGACCCGTTTGTTAATAATTCCCCTAACATTTTCAAACACTCTTTGTATTATCTATCACCTAACGTTTCATGGCAGCAGATGCATATTTAATTATACCACAGTCACTTTATAAAAAAAACGTACTACTGTTATAATAAGTATGATACAAAGTACGATGTAACCTAGAGGAAGTACCAGTTACTCCAGTTAGTGATTTGAAATGGTCAGTCGGTAGATATTCGTTCTATGTGCATTGCTGGTCTGGCGAACATTTTTTCGTGAATATTTTTAACGGTTGGTTGGCGAATTTAATGTAATTAAACGTTTTTTAGTGTTGTGGATTTAGTTTGTCGGTCTAGTTTTGTGATTTGGATGTAAAACGACTGGAAAAAACTGTAAGTTTTTAAGATGTTGATAAAAATGTGTGTAGAAATGTAACCTTTGCAAAATTGACATTTTTTTGATATGTTTTGGTACCACTACATTGATAAAAAGGAAGCGAAATTTTTTTCAAAATTGCAATGTTTTAATAGCATTTTTTTTCTAAACGTAAATTAGAGTTGAATGATTTATGTTAAAAATTATAGGATGTTCTATTTAAAATAAATCACAATTTTAGTGCAAAAAAGTTAATTTTTCTTCCATCACATTCAAGAAAAAAAAAAGTTGGACCTTGTCGCGGGACACACGGTAGGAACTTTAGTTCCTTTTAAGCAAAAATTATGTAATACATTTGACGTTATAGATAAACAATTTGCATATTCCTCGGTGGTCGAGTAGTAAGCAAACCAGACTCTCACGCGGTAGACCCGGGCTCGATTCCCCGTGAAGAAGTTTTTATTTTTAATTGTTAATTTAATTTTTAAATAATTATTCTGCTTGATATTAATAACGACAACAGGTAGACGTTTGGAATATTTAGCAGAATATTCATTATTATAGATAATGGTACGGTACCCTTCTTGAGGGAGTCCGACTGGCAACATCTACTTATAACAGCATCGTATATTTATAAAGGGAAACCGTAGCATTATACAAATTGGACATTCAAGAACTGTACGTTTACCACAAAAAAATTAGTGGAAACATAAAATTGAATTGTTAAATTTCCAATTTGAAGTTATATTACAGTTTATAGAAATTTTTATTTTCTAGATTTTTTCTTAAGTGAGTCGTAGGAAAAATATGCTGTTCGACTCGTGTGGGTTGTCCATATCGCACTTGAACGATTGAGCACTCCGCCTACGGCGTCGTTCTCAAACTTCGTCCTCGTGCGATATGGCCATCATATCCACACTAGTTGCACAAACATACAAGTTTTCAACCCTGTATTTCGAAAAGTAAATGTGCTAGACCCCTTAATCCTCATATTATTTTGTCCAATTTTACGAGAGGAATCTACATGCAAACGTTGTAATTACCCTTAACGTTCGAGATGCTTATACGTATTGCGCGATCGTATTGAAATAAATTCCGAATAAAATAATTTAAATTTCTTCGAAATGAACGAAATGTCAAAAGTGACATTTATACTTCTCGATCAGTTTAAAATATATTTTGTATTTTGGTGAAATTGTTTTTATGCTATTTATTACTTTTCGACGTCTGAACGGTAAGTAAATCACTTACCGACGTGTTAAACTTAGAAACCAGTAAACACAACCTACCGTCCTGACAACCGATGCTGTAAATAAACAAAAAAGATCAATCGTGCAAAAAAAATTATGGAAATAATAGTAAAAATTTATCCGAACAAATTCAAGTAGGTCACCAGCACTGCGAATACCAGCTTCGCATAGAATTTTAATGTAGCATCGGTGGTTCAGTGGTAGAATGCTAGTCTGCCACGCGGGCGGCCCGGGTTCGATTCCCAGCCGAAGCATATTAATCGCTGGTTCGTAAACGAGAGAGAGACTCAGGAGAGAGCACACGCACGCAAGCAAGGCACATAACAAAGCAACGTAACGTAACGGTCAGATCTTTTGCGTCGCGACCCTCGGTCGTTCAAACCTAACCTGACGTAAAGAACTAAAGTTCCAATAACACCAAAAACTTGAAATACATTTAAGAAGTCCAATGACTGCATAACGGTATACTAAATTTTTTTTGCTTTAAACTACATAGAAGAGGTAGAGGTAAAAACCTCGAAAATCACATAGTCAAGTAAGGTCATTATAATTGCAATATGGTTCTATAGCAAATGTATATTTTCAAAAGGAGAAATGAAACTTGTTATCTTCGAGTAGAACTTATTACTCTTGTTTACAAAATAAACCATACAAGTCGAATCGGGTGTATGTATGTATTTTGGGGTGACATTCACTGAGACCTAAAAGATCTATTGTGTCCCCTTACTTCTACTTAGTTTCTGAGGAGAGTCTCAGAAACTAGTAGTTCCTTTAGTCCTATCCTATTTCTCGGAGGAATTTTTTGATGTCTGCAGGCTTCAACTTAGATAAATGTTCCTCTTCTATCCAGTAATCTCCCAGGTGCTGTGCTCTAGGATTCAAAAAGTGCTATGCAGTTGGAAAGATTGTGGATGGAGGTTAATTCTTCCATACCACAAAATCTGCATTCTTCTTCCTCCACTATTTTGAGCTTTTTCAGGTGCCCATTCAGGCGACAATGTCCCGTTAGGATCCCTGTTAAAACTCTTAGCACAGTTTTACTTTGACTTATGCATTCATTTGATCTCAACAGGTTGTAGTCACCCAGAAGAGTCTTTGACTGTATAAGCCCTACTAGATCTTTCCAATGGTCAGATCTTTTCTTTTTCCTATTTCTTCAAATATTACATTGGGGCTGATTCCGCAAAAAGGGTTCAGGCCCCCAGAAAGGTATTTCAGTCCCCCTCTTTGCTAGTTCATCTACTATTTCATTTCCTTCTATTCCAGTGTGTCCTGGAATCCATAGTAAGGTGACTATATTGTTCTCGTCTAGTTCATTGAGTTTGTCTAGGCATTCCCACACCATTTTGGAACTGATTACCCAAGAGCTCAGTGCTTTAATGGCTGCTTGACTATCCGACATTATGATAATCCTTTGTCTTCTGAATCCTTTATCAACATTGAACTAGGCGCACTTTTTTATGGCGTGGATTTCCGCTTGGAAGATACTTGGGGTTTTCCCAAGCTTTCAGAGTGTTTGGTTCCTGGCCTAAACACTCCTATCCCAGCTCCTTCTATTGCTTTTGAGTCGTCTGTGTACCATTGAATGGCATTCTTTCCAAATCTGGTAATGGTATTTGGATCCCATTCCTTCTTGTTGCTTAATACCGTAACGAATTTCTTTGGAAAAGTTATACCATTTCATCATACCGTCTTGTGGCATGTCCCAGGTTGTCTGATTTATAAGAAGTGAGGAGGTGGTTTTTTTTCAATGATTCCCTCGAATCGGACGTACTTGCAGGCCAATTGACTGGCCCTCGTCGTCGATTAGCATCGTTGTAGCATAACCTATAATTCGGCCCTGCGCTAAGCAATTAGCACCAGTCACTAGCACTTCGGCACAGCGTTGTTCCTAGGAAAAATTTTATAGTAACAGAATACCACAGAAAAACGTAATAGATTGTCAAAAAAGGTAATAGATTGTTCTTCTTCTTTTTATTTGCTTTTTATATAGAGGATAAAGGGGATTATTGATAGGGTAATGGAATTTCAAAAATTTTACACGTCGACTTAACAGATTTTTCTTACGTTCAACACTTTATTGAACTATATTTAGTGCAAAAAGTGGTTCTTTATCTCTTCCCCCCTTGACCCTAACTGCACTACCTCCAGAAAGGGCTCGGTTCTGATTACTTGCTCCGTTCAGTTGATTATAACCTCAAACCATAAGGAAAACAATCAGAATTTAATTTATTTTGATGCGGTTTCAAAATGTTTGAGCACTTATATATAAAAACCAACAATTTCATCACCATAACATTTAAGAATGAAGGATAATGAAACAAACTTATCCTATGATATTGGTGTTAGTTCAGAAAATAAAAAAAGAGCAGAAACGGGTGAAGTGAACATAATTTTTAATTTTATTCAACTAATTTAAATATTTTAGACATCGATTTTTATAAAAGATTTTTAAAACATTGTTATTGTTGAACATTATTGTAAACTAAATAATAAGAACAATAAATAGTATGCTAACCTAACTTTCCTCATTTTGCGCATTCTTATTAAGATTTTCTGCTCACTTTGTTCACCCGCGACACCCACTCAGGTTGAAAATTATCTTAACAGAGCTGAACAAAATGTGAAAAGAACACAACAATTTGAACAAACTGACTGACAAGCCAACTGACAACTATTTCTTAGAACATAAAATAATATTAGCAATTTTGTATTCTTCTCTTTTAGACTCTTTTGTTTTGACCTTCACTTGATCTGATCGGTGATCCTATGAGCATGTGCAAAGTGCAAATGTCATTACCAAATCCACTCCATGTATCATTCATGAAAAGGTAATAGATTGCTATCAAAACGTAATAAGGTAATAGATATGGTTAAAAGGTAATAGATCTATTACGAACGTAATGACAGGAACAACACTGCTTCGGCAGTACCCTTGCGCATCTTGGAGTTAATCTTAGCTCTTTCTTATGCCCCCTCCCTACGTTGCGTCACTTACTATAGAACCTAACACCAATAACCGTTCCAGGAAACTCCAGTCATATTGTTCGTGTTGTTATTTGTTTCGTCCATTGTTTATATGTGTGTCATGGCTTGTTTGTAAATAAAGCCGTAATGTTTATCTGGTCGAAGTAAGGATTAAAAATATAAAATGACTCATTTCATCGAGTTTGCGAGATAAGTGGTCCCACGCTCTAAAAGATTAATATTATGAAAATAGTGCTGAATAAACGAAATTCCATAGTTGTACCAAACGACGTTGATAATAACTCGATGTGCGAAGAGGTGAAGTAATTATTTATTAGTGAACCGGTAAAATGAGTGATGATAATGATGGTCTTGTATTGTATACTCATCAGATTATTTTAGGTAACGTATTTTTTCACTTCCAATATTGTTGAAATTTAATTTTAATCAAGGTTAATACCACGTTTATACATAAACTAAACATTCCAAATCATCCCATTTCCAAACAGACCACTTCCCTTTTTAACAACCCCAACTTGTTCCCACTGCCACTTCAATCCTGATCACCTGAACCTTGGCTCACAAGCAAAGTGTTTGTCTAATAAAGGTCATTGTATAGAACATCGTCTTGTGCAATTCACTCTCAGGATTTGCTATTGGCATTTAAAATTGCAGACCGAAAGTGCTTTTGAAAAATCTCAAGGTTATTCTAGATAAACTTAAATTAACCTCAATCTAAAAATATGCAAATTAAAAGGCGATAAATGTAAGTTTTGTTTTGTTTATATCAATCTGACAAGTTTTTTTTTATTAAAATATAATTGGATTTTAATAATTCCTTGTTTTTACGTTGTCTTAATACGTGTTATAACATGACTCGGTGGGAATTTTAACAACAATGGAAGATTACATAACATAAACAAATATAGGTTCTAATTAAAGTCACAAAGCGTATCGAAAAAAATTATATAGTTGAAGATTTGCCAGGAATATCAACTATAAAAAGTCTAAATTTATTTCTAAATCTACGCTTAAGTACGTATTCAATTTCATAATATTTTTCATTTAGCTTGAAACTTTTGATTCTGTGAATTCCTGTGCTTTTCTTGTTATAGTAAGTAGAACTATCACTAAAAATATCATTTAACAAACAAAACGCTTAATTCCCTTCCAAATGACACTAACTTTGTTAAAATCCATTAAACGGTATTGAAATTACAACCAATTCTCTAAATTGGCATTCCAACTCTCCCCTTATCAGTTATTTTAAAAGATAGATAGATAGATAGATAGATAGATTTATTGTCTTTTCACAAGGGTTCGGTACAAAATATAAAGTAAAGAATTAACATAATTTAAGATACAATATGACATAGACATAGTTAATACAAAAATAAAAGTATAAAATATCTGTGTACTTGATGGTAATGTCAATCATTCACCATGTGCAAATGCTCGCAGCTTTATGATACTAATAATGCTATGAGCTAAT
This sequence comes from Galerucella pusilla, assembly GCA_910591695.1. Taxonomy (NCBI): domain Eukaryota; kingdom Metazoa; phylum Arthropoda; class Insecta; order Coleoptera; family Chrysomelidae; genus Galerucella; species Galerucella pusilla. The sequence goes on from CAJUYI010000324.1 coordinate 111,836, forward strand.
TCAGTTAGTTTAAAAAATCCATTTTGTGTATTATTAGTGTTAAGATAGTGTACTAGGTCATCAATATTATGAACATTGTGAAAAAAGCTATTTTTTCTTAGAGGGCTGTAAATGGGACATTCAAAAAGCATATGATGTAATGACTCCAGGGAATCCATATTACAGACAGTGCAATTATCAGTGCTGTTGATTATATAAAAATTTCCTTTAAAAGACAATTTTAAAAATGTTCTACTACAGATTCTAAGTTGCGCTATTATTCTGGTTATATAAATGTGAGCGGGTATTTGCAAATAACTGTTATTTTCACCAACTAGTAAGTGTGAGTATAGTAAAGAGTAACTAGAAGCAACCTTTTTGTTCATGTCACTATCAAGCAGGCGTTTTCGCAATTTGTCTAGAATAAGCCTATCTAAACTGCGTACATTTGTACTTAAATAATTTTCCCATAGACACTCACATAGACACTTATTTTAAAAGATAAAAAAATAATGAAGAATTATTTTAGGATTACATTTATATCATTTTTATCCTAAATTCCTGCGGATTTTATTATTTTTGTTTTCGGAAATTGTACGTCAAATACCTTCTGAGCTACTGCCCCTTGCCTATTTTAATTAAACGCCCAGTACAACAAACGTAGGAAGAAGATATTTATTCTATATTCAAATCAATATAGCAATGCTTAATCACTGACATGGAAGACTCATCTTGATAGTCGCCTAAGCAAGGTGTCAAACACGTAGGAGAGCCATTGGTCCGAGGTGGGGACTGACCCCCAAAACGATCATATGGTTCTAAAGAGTGATCATGCTGCCTATGCTCACATATGCGGCTCTGGTCTGGTGGCCGAGGGTAACCTTGTTCACGGCTAGATCGCAACTGACACGCGTTCAAAGGGTGGTCAGTTTGGGGGCAACTGGCTGCATGAGGACTACACCAACTGTTTCGATGGAAGTGATCCTTGGTCTTCGGCCTCTTTACCATGTAATCGAGGATGAGGCTGAGGCTAAGCCTGCGCTTGAAAAGTCTGGGATACGTGCGAAGAGGGGAAGAGTGCAGACGAATGCTTGCGCAAGTACTACTTCGCAACCCCATACAGGGCTATGATCCGGGATAGAGAATCCTTGGGAAAAGAGAGGAATACACAGCCTCATGGGACTGTCTGGTACACAGATGGCTCATGCTCCGGTAATAGAGCATTGGCTGGAATTTACTCTAACAACCCAAGGACACAAAGATATACGCTATTTTGGAATGTGCGCAGATAAACCTAGACAGAGGTTATGTGGATCGACGCATAACCATATACACCGACAGTCAGGCAGCAATTAAAGCCCTGAGTGGATATACCATCAACTTGGACTTGCTGACGAATGTCGAGAATGACTTGCTGATCTTGCAAGTCGGAACGCAGTGCGACTAGAATGGATTCCTGCCCCCTCTGGTTTTGAAGGCAACGAAATGGCGGATGCACTGGATGCGGAAGGGGGGGCAGCTCCTTTCTGCGGCCCGAGCCCGACCCTGGTCATAACAAAACAAACAATACGCAAGGAGACGAGGAAGTGGCTGAGGAACCAGCAACTCGCTCATTGGAATGCTCTGCAGGGTCCTGGACAATCCAAACTTCTACTGAAGGGATGGACTGATGGACACGCTAGGGCAGCTATTGAACTACCAAGGAGTATGTTGAGGAAGATAGCAGGACTCCTGACAGGGCACTGCAATGTGAGGAAGCACCTCTACAACCTAGGAGTAGAGGAAAGTTTCCTATGTAGGGGTTGCGGCATGACTGACGAAACATCAGTCCATGTTTTCTTAGAGTGTCCACACTGGGCTGTACTACGCAGGCGAATTTTCGGAGTCCCTGTTATGGCCACTGGAAGCACAAGCAGGCATCCACTGAAAAAGGCTGTGGCCTTTATTGAAGGGCTCGGCTTCATGGATGTCAGGGTAGCAAGAATGGCACAATGGGCTCGGAACCTTTGCTTGAGTTTGTCTAGGTCAAGGCTCACTTGCACATTTAGTAGTAGTACTAGTAGTAGTAGCAATGCTTAAAATCTACACTTTCTAGGCTTATAACTCTTAAACTAATAGTTTTATTTCTGAAAACCCCTGTATGTAATAATAAATGATAGTGTTTATGAAAGTTTTTACGTTCTTATCTCCCAATTAAAGTGGGACTTTCGTGAGTCAACTCTGCCTGCCTCTTTTATGACTGTATTTTATTTAAAATAATATTTTTTTTTGTTACAGGTACCATTATGGCACCCCAACAACGCGTGGCTTCTAAATCCGACTACATCTACATCCCCCTCAAAGGCCCCTCTTCTACCCACAACAACGATAACAATACAGTCTCTTTAAATAACAACGAATCCTCCCCTAAAACCAATTCTGTAACATCAAAACCGCCCCTGCCTAAACAACCGCCGCGCGTAGTCCACGCAAGCGTCAAACCCTCCGCTGCCGCCTCCATGGTGGACCGGCATCAACGCGCTGACAATCGGCAACAGCGCAGGCGAACGATCGATTCATCGTCTGGTGGTTGCCCACTACCAATGGAGCCCATGGGGCTTATTGAAACCGATTTAGATACGGAGGTTACCGTTATAACGAGTGGTGCAAATGTGAAAACGAGAAGTCTCTTGGATTTGGGGGCTCAACCCCATCGGTTGACTTTGACCGGTGGTACTGACGAACAAGGGAAGGAGCATCATCCACAGACCAGACCGCACAAATCCATGGAATTTCTTCTGGATAAACAGAATCTCAAGGTCGTTGAGGTAAGTTTCCAATTATTAGTTTAATATTTTTAGGAATTTTATTATGGACGTATTTGAATGTTTTTTCTTCATGATTTGTTTATTATCGTTGAAGAATAGTGAAGGGCAATGATTTGAATTTTGAATTAAAATGTTAACTTGAAAAAATAATTTTTTCGGAAAAAAAAATTACAAAATACCTAAGTTGAAAGAGTGAATGGCTGATGTGGCATTTGACGTGGAAATCCTTTATATATTTTTATAAATCGATAAATTTTTAATCGTATTTACTGGATTAATTGTGAGAATGGAAATTACAGCATACAGGGTGATCCAAATATCAAAATGATTTATTTTTTTAAACCTATTTTTTTGTGTTTTACTTTCAAATACAGTATGTTTAAAAATGTCTCGGTAGTTTTTTAAAGGAAATAAAAAACAAACTTTTACTACTTCCTTGGAAACAACGGCATAATATAGTTATATTATGTTACCGTGAAAGACCGAAATCTGGTGAATGTCAACATTCTCAACGTTGCTTGACGTATGTCCGAAATATTGTTGAAATTTCATTATTTCTAACTTACACCAGCGATTGTTGACATTCAGGATGCACTCATGGTGTATGTTGAAAAGAATTTTTTTTGGAAATAAAAACAAAAAAAATCCATAGGTCTTTATTTATTAAAATAATATGGGAAAAGGACTTTGTTGAACTCAAAACAAATAGTAGAACATAAAAATATAAAAAATTAGAACAATATCTTATTTATTGCAACAACAACTACCGTGGCACTTGCTTTTACAGCTGCATCAAGTCGCGTAACACTTCCTTTTGCAGTTACAACGTGTATAGCCTTGCCCTCTACTTTTTGAATTAGCAGAAGCTGCTTCTCTTAGCGACATTTCTTTTGTTGAAACTTCGTCCATGGAAAGTAACTTTTCTTTACAAATTGCGAACTGATTACGGGTGAAAAGCTGCTTCAAGGTACCATTTTTGTTAGCTAATCTATAAAAGTCTGAATCCTCTATTCCAACAACAACCGCTAACACATTTCGAGGGTATGTACGAACACGGTCGACATCAGGTACTTGAATTCTTACGGTATCACCAATTTGGGCAGGAGGAAACATTTTTTTTGAGGTTCGCAACATTTTTGTTGCTTGAAGTAGAAGATTATCTTTTGCAGCTACTCTTCTTAAAGAAATTAGCAAACGACAAACGGCAAACCTTCTGACCACTTGTTTGAATCATTATCTTGCATCCAAGCAGTTAACATATTTTGTATGTCCTGATTGGCTCTTTCAACTGAGCCTTGTGTTCTTCCTCCATGGCCTGTTCTTGTGTGAGTTTCAGAAAGTATTGTAAACAACTCATCATTAGTGACATAATACTGGATATTTGTTTCTCCTGGTTTTAATGGCACAATTAACTTTTCTTCATCACTAACTTTTAAAATGTCAAAACGCTTTAAACGTCTGTAGTCCAACGGTGTACTACACTTACTTTTAGCAGAAATTACTTTAGAAACGATTTTAGAGTACTTTTCTAGTGAAAAATAAAAACAATTGTCTTCTCGTTTACTTCCAATTAAGACATGTAACTTTTCAAAAAACTTATCACGATTCACTGTAGTAGCCATTGAATACAAATTATAATTTCTAATGAGAAAATTAAATTAGGTTAGGGAGCGCTGTCAAACATTGCGTTAGACTGACGAAGACAAAGCTAACTGAAACAAGGGGCTGGAACGGTCTAAAAACTTGTCGCGACCTGCAGTGTCAGAGATTCACCGGACCTCATTTGTGTTTGTCGACATATACTGGTGAAAGTCCGAATGTATAATAGAATTAGGAAATGTTCGGACTTTCACCAAGGCATTTGACATTTGTCGACATCCACCGACGAATGTTGACATTCACTACTTTCGGTCTTTCACAGTACCTATGTTTAAAAATGTCTCGGTAGTTTTTTAAAGGAAATAAGGGAACAAAAACTTTTACGACTTCCTTGGAAACGTCATAATAAAATTATTATGTCTATATGGGCAGGAAAAAGGTCACTTTGCATGTAAGGAAGATTATTGTGCCATAATGATTGAGTTATATAAATGATGACAAAAAGGATGGAGGGAAATGACAGGGATGTACCCGGAAAAAAATTGATTACTAATCTAACTTTATCCTTGAATAACTTTTAAAGTACTCAAAATATCAAAGAATTCTAGTAGCCCTTTTTTGGAGGAATGATCGATTTTTTTTAAACAGTCTACTGCATATATACAGTGTGATCAAAATTCTGGTATAACTTAATGCTTGGTGTTTAGTTGAAAAAAAACTATCACTAATTAAAAACAATTCAAAAAAGAAACTAATTTGGTATTATTTTCATTTTGATGTAATAATTTATTTTGTAAAATTAATCAACAAGCTACTACAAAATAATTATAAACGGGAAGGTCACCAAAAAAATTATCCCGTGGTTACACAATGATTACTCAACTGTCCAGTCGACAGGTCAACTTCAAAGGTCATCATTGAATTTATTATCAGTAAAAAATTGTTTAATTTTTTTTTAATTCTAACTTTAAAATCCCATAATTCAGCAAAGAAGGCACATAGAGAGAAAACGTTACTAAAAATGTTTTCATTAACATCCTGTAAGTTTCTATTTCTACAACCTACAGTTTTAAATAGATTAAAAAGTCTAAGATCAGTGTGGCCAACAAAAAGTGGTTTTTTCTGACAAAAATGACAGTTAAGGTCTACCATTCAAAACATCAAATTTTTGCATGTTTTTTATCATTGTGAACATCTATATTGCTTTATTGAAATAATGAATACACCCCCGAAGCATATACCTTGACTTAAATTGACTTTTTAGCTGATTACTCAACATATCGGTGGCCAATAATTCTAGGAACTCTTGGTATGTCACTATTTCATTTCTGTTATCTGTCACTAGTTATGTCAGATGTCAGTGAAAAAAGTAATTAGAAGAATAGAGATGCAACTAACTAAAAATGCTAAAAAAATGTAATCGAAAATGGACATACACAATTGAACGAATATAACTGACATTTCACATAACTAGTGACAGAATAACAGAAATGAAATGGTTACTTGCCAAGAGTTCCTAGAATTATTGACCACCCATATGTTGAGTATTCAGTTAAGTTAAGTCATTTTAAATTTTGAAAATATACGCTTCGGGGGTGTATTCATAAAAATAAAGCAATATAGATGTTCCCAATGGTAAAAAACATGCAAAAATCTTATGTTTTGAATAGTAGATCTTAACGGTCATTCTTGTCAGAAAAAAAACCACTTTTTGTTGTCCACACTAACCACTGACCTTAGACTGAACTCCTCTATTAACCAATTCTCCTACTTTTATTCAGTTTAAATACTTTTAAGCTCGTTTAAAAATTAAGTACAGGTAAAAATAGTCACCTGCTCTCTTTCCTTAATGATCGTTACAAAATTCACCTCACATATCAAATAATTTCTAGTTATTTCAGTGTTTTCACTCGAAAACACGTTCGACAATTCAGGTCATACTTAAATGCAAAATAATGTACAACCACACAAAAAGAATTTTCAAAAACGGTTACGCGAGATATTTTTTTTCGAAGTCTCAAGTGACATCTGTTGTATTTTTAAATGCACCAAATATTTCCCTTAAAAAATTCTAAAAACAACCCCTTTTTTTAACCCAATCGACTCAGTCTTTCGGAAAATGCAACAACTGCACGTTTTCCCCTTTAAGGTTTGACAACGCGTGCTCCCGACACATCGACAAATCTCCCCAATCGTCGACGCGGCAACGCTGTGCTCGTAGTTATTAGTAGGCCAAAAGGGCGCATAGTGTGTCCGTGTAAAAGTATGTAGTATGACGTCTGCAAAGTGTGATTCACCCTAAAAATTTGGTGCAAGGTCGAATCGTATCAGTTAACAAGTGTTGCTGCTTTAAATTGTCTGAGATCATTTTTTATACTTAAGTGATAGTGACAGATGTTCTTTTACAAAATCCTCGTGGATGAGGATGAAGATGACGTAAGGGTTGGATTTTTTTGTTATAGGAATGCGGTATTTTCGTCGGGGTTGGTTTTCTAGGTCAGGGTAGATTGAATTTTGTCCGTGAAGTTGAGATTATTATCTTTCTCTTTTTTCGGTTTTGTGTGTTTTATGGGCCAGTCGAATGGGTCATTTTAGACCAAAAGTACAAATAATTAGCAATACGGCCGAGATCCCAAATTATAAAAAAAAGTAAAAAACTTTTATTTTTGAAATTCTTCAATATTTCACGCTGTGAGGAAGGTGTAGAAGAATAAAAAATACCTCCGTGTAGGGGAAGTGTTTTGCAATAAAAAAGATCTCTTGCGTTTTTTTCGTCCGATCAATGGTTTGTCCGTAAAAAATTCGGTAAACTAAGTATGTGTTCCGCATCCGCGCGACTCTGCTGCACGGCGGAAGACCTTCTTTCTGAATTGCGGAAAAAAAATTTGGTAAGAGTTAAGGTTGCGAATAATAGATAAAATGTGATAAATAAAATTTTTACATATTTTTATTGGAAAAAGGTATGCAAAAAATTATATCTTAAAATCCAATATCAATCATCTTTTATTATACATTTTCACTATATACATTGTGTTCGTTGAATATTAATCTTTATATTACAGGAGTATAAAATTTTATTTAGCAAAAAATAAAGAAGATTTCTCCCCGAATCTATAAAAATTGCTATTTTCGCTTATAATACAAAAATCATTGAATCCAAAAATGTGTGTGAATTAATTAATTTTGTAATTAAATATATTCTTGATCTTAGAAGTTTCCCCAACATTTCTACGCAAACCCCATTAAAGTTAATCCAGTTTTATTAAAGTTACAGTACTTAATATATATATTTCCTCGTAAATTCAAGATTCCTAAAATCTACAAAATAATGAAAAGTGCCGTATTTCGTAATTAGGAAAAATTAATTATCCATAAATTTTATTTATGGAGCAGACCTCCTGAATAACAGTTTCCATCCTTCGAAAAATTGTTTCAATGCCACCTTATCATATAATACATTTTTTATTGAGATACTTGGTTTTTGATTAGAATATAATATTTATATTGTAATTTGTTAAAAATGATTATGTGCTATGACAAAAAAAATGCCATCTTAACGCTGACACTTCCCTCTTCAAAACGCCCTATTACAATTATTTATATTCACATTATAACTGTACAATAGTTTATAATGTACTCCGCCGCGCTTCAGAAAGTAAAGTCGTGCGGATGCGGAACTCATACTTAGTTTACCGAATTTTTTCCGGACAAACCATTGCTCGGACGAAAGAAACGCGGGAAACCTTTTTTGTTGCAAAACTCTCCCCCTACACGGTGGTATTTCATTTTTCTCTACCTTCCTCCCAGCGTGATTTTTTTTCTAATTTGGGAAATCGATAGACTGGTAAACTTTTTTTTATATTAATCTACATACTCAAAGGTACTTATGAAAAAAAAATCAGCCGTATTGCTCATTACTTGTAGTTGCATTTTTTTTCTTAAAATACCTTCTACTCTATAATTTATCAAAAAAAACTCATCAAATTGACCCCTTTCCCATCCCTTCAATTTCCTAAAAAACGCTTTCTCCTCGATATATCCTCGATATTTATCCCATTTATAAAAAATTGTAACATTGCAGGCTCCAAATAAATCGCAGTTGTAACATTTATGACTCATTATGGCAAAGAAAATATTAAATTGCGTCTAATTTATTTATAGACGTTAGTATTACATTGACTATGTAAAATACTTGAAATGCAGATAGCATACTCTAACAGCTTACCTTACAGCATAATAACGACAATGGATTTTTGTCGTTATTGTTGATTTTCATTAAAAAATTTATAATGTTTTATACTGTGCGTGTCTATGAATTATTGATAACATAATTATAACCTCAAAATAATAGAGAAATCTTTATTTTTTTGTTTTAAATATGGAAGTTGCTACTGTACAGTATGAAAAATAATTGTTTTCCATTTTTATCAAAAAAGTTGGCCAATTTTAAGGTGCTATTAAAAATGAGGAGCCAATTTCGTTTGTTAGGTTAGAATACACGATGTGGCATGAAAAATTCGTTAAAGGACATACTAAAGTATATGGATTTACATGAAACTTTATAAATATTTTGTTTGTCAGAAATTTAGTAAGATGTTGCCCTACACTTCTCAAAATAAATCATCAAAACCATATGTATAAGTTCAAGATATAATCACTTTTGAAATTCTGGATTTTTAACAAGTCACCAACCATTTAGGACTGGTTTATCAATGCTAAATTTATAAACTCCAGCATGCATTAGCTGCTGACAAAGTTTCGGTTATCCTCGTAGTTTTGGAGGAGCCCTCCCAGGCGCCAGCCTCTCCCATTCAAATAAATAAAAATCTGCGAAATTAAATTTAAAAATTAAGCTAGCATTGTTCGTTGCCCAGTTAAATATTATTTTGAGAATTATTTCTCGGTCTGTGAGGCATGCACATGCACAGGAACTGCCACAGCAACAACACTAGAACAGAAAAAGAATATTAATATTTACGAATGCACTGTTATAGTCGATAGGGTCAATAGCCGCTAGATATTAGGTTATGTTCCCATAATATAATTTCTAAACAGTTGTGTTTTTCATATGAGGGCATACAGAAAATAACATTGGATATAATGATCGTTTAAAGCATGGGTGGGCAACAGCCGGCCCCCGGGCCGGATCCGGCCCGCTGTACGATTTGATCCGGCCCGCGAGACATTTTGAAAAACCTAATTTTAAAAAAACATTGTGTGTTTTAAGAAACCACGACGCAAGTGAAACTTTTATTGGATTGTAGGCGTCGGATTGTAGACGTTCAACTGAGAATTTTTTATCATATTGCGAAATAAAAACCTGAGTCGGCGATCATCAAAGAGTGAGGCGGCAAACATCAAAGCCTTCGATGTTTGCCGCCTCACTGGCGGCGCAACACAAGATTATTTCTTCTCAACTGTTCTACACTAGACGAATCTAGATCATCCCTGATTTTGCCTTTACGTCTTTGTATCAGTGGAATTAATCCGATTAACATCGATGGATTAGTTTCCCAAGTTCAAGTGTCTCATTGATTTCGGTATCGCTATTTAACTTTCGTAGTTTGTAACAATTCCAAATTTAACAATTTAATTATAGTGTTATTATTCCATTTTGTTATTTTAATAAATTGATATTATAATAACATTGTCGTATTATTTCATGTCTGATATCTATCGCAAAAAATTATGAGCACAACACTACTTTAAAATGTACTACTTTTAAATGCGGCCCGCGAACGTATTTGCACTCTCAAGTTTGGCCCACAACATGTCAAAGGTTGCCCATACCTGGTTTAAAGTATAGCAAATTATAAAATTTAAAAGAGTATGAGTGTTCCAAATTATTTCCAAATAGTTTTTCCCATTCTCACTTCAATAGTATCCTTATACTTAGGGAAAATATTCCAAACAGACACACGTAAACTTTCCCACAACGTAGGCTCGCATAAATATTTTGCTAAGGTCATAAAAAAAACAACAGATGAAAAATTCTTGAAAATCTACTTCCCACGATTGAATACACACAACACAATCTAAGTATTGACCTTTTATAGCAAACCAATTACGCTTTTATAGTTGTGCACACACTAAGAAAAAACAGTAAACAAAAGACATTCTGTGCCTCATGCCACCGATATTTATATGCAGAGTAACATATAATAGGTATTTGAATAAACTTTTTTTTTTTTTCGAGTCATAACATACTTGCTAATTTTCTTAAGGCTGGACAGTTTATTAGAATCACCTCGGTGTGTCCTATCTACCTTTACAATTTAAGCATTTCCCAATGAATCGCCCTGTATAGTTAATTATTTGAAAAATAGTTATTTATGTACCAAGGTAGGAAAGTGATTCCTTATTGGCCGAGTCTGAAATTATGAGACGAGCAAAGCGAGGCGAATAACAGGCGAGTCCGATAAAGACACTTTACTGACGTGGAGCATACAAAATTTCATCGCCAACTGCTCAGAATTCAGAATATAAGAAACTGAAGTATATTTCATTGCATTTTATTATGACAAAGTGAACAGCACATATAGAACAAATCTACTTATTATTTGTTATATTTAAATTGGAGGTACATCCTGAAGCATTATAAAAGTTAATTCCTGAAGTCAAAGGAGTTCCAACAATAATTTATAAATAAATCGCAAGAAAACTATTATGGAGCCGTAATAGGAAGACGCGTGACACTGATAGATGATAATTTACGAGTAATGTCAAAGTCAAAATAATTTACCTGCCACATAGGTCACTTTATCTGCCGCATATGTCACTTTACCTGCAGATAAAGTAAAGGAAGGTAAACTGATTGTTTACTTCCGGAAATTAATCTGATAATTGATGGCTTTACGGACGGTTGGCGATTAAAATTATTTTTGCGCGATCGATCTTTTTTGTTTATTTACAGCATCGGTTGTCAGGACGGTAGGTTGTGTTTACTGGTTTTTAAGTCTAACACCTCGGTAAGTGATTTACTTACCGACGTCTTAGCCCTACATACATTTAAATGGTCCTAAATAATATATTACTTCATTCATTACACAAAATGAACAAAAAAAATAAGAAGATTTACATTTTTTTAATGAACAGAACCGAACAGAACAATATAAAAAGTAATAAATACAATTTCACCAAAATGCAAATTATATTTTAAATTGATCGAGAAGTATAAATGTCACTTTTGACATTTCGTTCATTTCGAAGAAATTCAAATTATGTATTTTATTCGAAAGTTATTTCAATACGATCGCGCAAAAAATAGTCGAGCGGATAAAGCACAAAAAAGGCTCAAGTTCGGAATTTTTTCCCTAAAGACGGATCGGAATGCGGTTTTTTGCATTCGCTTCGGAAAATTATTTGTAAAAAATGTACCTATTTTGTTCCCATTACAAATCGGGAATTGCATCGCTGCAGTCAAAAATGCATGCCAAAAATGCATCTTTTGGGAGGCCTCTGTAAATAAGAGTCAGAACTGGCTCAAATCGGGTACCCGGGAGTTTTCGAGGTCGCTGATCACGATTATGATGTTGAAATTGACCCCCCGGACACCTGGGGCTCAGGAACGCCGATGAACCTCGTCTCCGTGGGACTCTCCAAGAAATCACGAGGGGAACGAAAAAAACTCCGCGCCCGGGGGTTTTTCGGGAGGCTGAATTCAAATATTGCATCGGCGAACACCCCCCGGACACCTGGTGCCCCCGAACCTCGACCTGGACATCATCCCCGAGAACTTTCTTGACAATATCGACAAAAACAGCCCGGAAATTATTTGAGGCGCGAAATAACGATTTCACGTCGATTTGAGCCAGTTTTGACTCTTATTTACAGAGGCCGCCCAAAAGATGCATTTTTGACTGCAGCGATGCAATTCCCGGTTTGTAATGGGAACAAAGTAGGTACATTTTTTACAAATAATTTTCCGAAGCGAATGCAAAAAACCGCATTCCGATCCGTCTTTAGGGAAAACATTCCGAACTTATTTGCTTTATTCGCTCTACTAAAAAACTAAAATGGTATAAGCATCTCTAACGTTAAGGGTAATACCTACCGGTCTCCAGTTACATTGAAAAAAAAAACAAAATAATTTTACAATCTTCGCTAACACGTGGTTACTTTATAAATACGACGTTTCGTATTATTTATTACATTCATCATCAACTCTTCAAAAATGATAAACAAAACCTTTATCTATATCTTCTGCGTCAGCATTTTTAAATCATGTTATAAATAAACAAAATAAAATGTTATCAACACACGAGAGATATTCGGAAACGCACAATTCATAACAAGAAAATGTCATTCATGTATATTTTGGTTTGTTCTTATCAATAAAACATTCTATTTTTATTCACCGTAAAAATTTGCTTACAATGTTAAGTTTGCATAAAGCATGTTTCCCATTCACTTTTTTAATATAATAGATGGATGTCTCCTTGAACGTTTTATATACAATAGAGTTGTGAGGTATCCGATAACAGAGTTTACTATACAGAGTGTTTTATTATAAAAGGAACGGTTTAAATAGGTTTTTAAACACAAAATCAGTTTAAGGCATTCTTATACGCATTTCAATAGTTATTTATGTACCAAGGCAGTAAAGTGATTCATTATCGGACGAGTCTGAAATTATGAGACGAGCGAAGCGAGGTGAATAACAGGCGAGTCCGATAAAGACACTTTACTGACGTGGTGCATACAAAATTTTATCGCCAACTGCTCAGAATTCAGAATATATTAAAAACTGAGGTATATTTCATTGCATTCTATTATGACAAAGTAAACAGCACATATAGAACAAATCTACCTATTATTTGTTATATTTAAATTAAAGGTACACCCTGAAGCATTATAAAAGTTAATACCTGAAATCAAAGGAGATCCAACCATAATTTGTTATAAATAAATCGCAAGGAAACTATTATGGAGCCGTAATAGGGAGAAGCGTGACACTGACAGATGATGATTTTCGAGTAATGTAAAAGTCAAAATACTTTACCTGCCGCAAATGGAAGGAAGGTAAACTGTTTGTTTACTTCCGGAAATCAATCTGATAATTGACGGCTTTACTGACGGTTGGCGATAAAGATATTTAAAAGTTTTTAAGTAACAAGTGACGATAATATGCAAAATATACTAGACAGAGTGTCAATAAAAAGTTTTATAAAAATAGGAACGGTTTAAATTGGTTATAAAACAGTTGGTTTTAATTTTGAAAATGCTATATTAGACGTATTTGACGCATCTGTGTCGTCCCATACACATGTCAATTTTGACATTTAAAAGCGGTTTCTTAAGAAATATAACGAATAATTCCAAGTATCATTAATAATTATCATTACATCAATTATCACCACTTTATGCTAAATGCCTGTTGATCTTAATTGAAACTTGGGACCCATATTATCATTAATTATGTTTAATTTTTGTAGTATTACGTTTAAAAGTCGAAGAAGCAAGGCATTGGCGGCGCGGTAGAAAAATTTTTATATAGGTAAGAGTCGTGTGCAAAAAAAATAGAATTGCTCTCTAACATTTTGAAAAAAAAAGTTTTGTTTTTCTTTGTGGAACAAGTCGTGTTTTTATTGATTTAAAAAAAATAAAAATATGTGGTCACATTTTTTGAGGAGTTTAGTTTAGTAGAATCGGTTCTGGGATGGACTAAGGTTTGTGTAAGATTAAAAAAATTTAGAATACAATCTTTACAGTCTTATAAATTTTCAATAATTTGGAGGGGTCTAACCAAATCACTGAATCACACATAAGGGTGAGGGGGTCTCGACAAATATATGATTTCTTTTACTAACAAATTGCAAGAAAACTGGGTGATATTAGGGAAGTGAGGGCTGAAAATTCGTTACAAACGCCTCAGTAATTAATGGACATCCCCTCTACATTTAAACATACAGTGCGCTCGTTAAAACATGCCTATAACTTGGACTTTCACTGTCAAATCTGACAGGAGGTTGTTTGAAATGCTACTTTTTATAGGAATAGAGGAGTTCAGTCTAAGGTCAGTATGGTCAACAAAAAGTGTTTTTTTTCTGACAAGAATGACGGTTAAGGTCTACCATTCAAAACATAAGTTTTTTGCATGTTTTTTATCATTGCGAACATCTATATTGCTTTGTTAAAATAATGAATACACCCCCGAAGCGTATATCTTGAAATTTAAAATGACTTTTTAGCTGCATACTCAACATATCAGTGGCCAATAATTCTAGGAACTCTTGGCATGTCACCATTTCATTTCTGTTATCTGTCACTAGTTATGTCAGATGTCAGTGGAAAAAGTAATTAGAAGAACACATAACTAGAAATGCTACAAAAATCTAATCGAAAATGGACATACACAATGAAATAAATATCAACAAAAATACATATGACATAACTAGTGACAGAATAACAGAAATGAAATGGTAATTTGCCGAAAGCTCCTAGAATTATTTAAATTTCAAGTCATACGCTTCGGGGGTGTATTCTTTATTTTAATAAAGCAATATAGATGTTCGCAGTTATAAAAAACAAGCAAAAATCTTATGTTTTGAATGGTAGACCTTAACTGTCATTCTTGTCAGAAAAAAACACTTTTTGTTGGCTATATTGACCTTAGACTGAACTCCTCTATTCAATTTTTTCAATGACACCAAGTAACCATCAGTGAGTTTTAATAATAATAAAAGATATTGTCATAACATACAAGTATTTTGACAAAATAATGGACAAAATCAAAATTTTTAGTGGCACTGATTTTCAAAATAAAAAATGTGACTGCTTATGATTGTTTTTGTTGAATTTGATAAATTGTGATTGTTATTAACAATATTTTTCGTTGAAAATTTGAAAAAAAAATCGCTTTTCTTAATGAATACCAAACTACAGCTTGTTCAATTCAAATCCCAATGACGTTTTGCATTTAGTTTCATGCAAAATTCAAACTATAGTTTATTCAAAGATTACAGAATAAAATATAAGATCTTTCACTCGTTCGAATTTATCGCGTAAAGCACCGATGCCGCTGGTGACTGTCTGGTGACTTGGATGGTACAGTACGTCGCTACGTCCTTACTTGCATTTAATTTGGCATATTATATGGGACGTCGCCCGTCGAGCGCTGTTATTTTAGAACGGTGTTTATAATTGGTTGCTCGTGTTTTATATTTATGTTGTATAGATTTTTTAAATTTATTAATTAATTGTTGAAATGAGCAAAAAATCATATTAATATTTTTCTCTATAATAGCAAAGCTTAAACACTAAATATTTTGTAATATTTGCTAGTACAAAATTACGGTTTTATTTTTATAATATGGATATTATATAAACAAGTACATTAAGCAAGAAAACACAAAAAATTAACAGACTAATGAGAAAAATATAAAGCATAAAGTTGGGCCTGTTCGCATTTTTTTGGAAATCTTAGCTGATGTGTACTGAAATTACGTTACTGGCCAACGTTTGGAGCGCGGGAGTGGGAAGATATTTCATACTCAACCTTTCGATACTGACTGTCTCTGAGACAGTGTGTTTAAGTGTGTTGGTACTTAAGGATTAAGGGCCAGAGAATTTTGTTTATTTCATTTAGTCTCCTTTTTATCGAAAAATTCAATTCTATAGCTAACCAAAGGGGAATTGGTCAGTTGCTTTTGATCATCCATGTAATCAATTTCTTTTCAAATATTATGCAAGTCTCTACACCAGAGTCCGTATATATTTTACTCTCAAATGTATATTGAAAGATTTGAAAGACAATAGATTAAATTTAACACATAAACCAAACTCCAAACTTAGTATTTTACAACATTTATAAAAATTTTTAATAAAGTCCTGCAGCTGCTTCTCTTTTTACTGTTTTAAACTTGTCAATCCAAAAAATACGCGTTATTTAAAGATCAAAATTTAAGATTTAGTGGCCCTATTATTCTGGTGGCTAATGAGTATATTTAATTTAATTTGTGATAAATATCTGATAGATTATCAATAAGTATCACAAAATTACCAAGATGCTGGATAAAAACTGTGAATTGATTCATTTTAAAAATTCAAGTTTATTTTTTACCTACCTTTTCAAATTCATATCCCGAACATTTTTCGAAATTATTAACATTTAAAAATAAACCTTTGTGATAAAGAATCCTATTAATTTAAATATATATTTCTCTAATTACCCCTGAATAGCTTAAAATAAAATAAGCTCTTCGAACTGTTCTGGTATCTACCGGTCTCTTTATTGACAACAAAAGCGAATCGTATACATAATTTATGAGAGCGGCGTCCGTTTGGGACAGCAACTTGAATCAAACCGCCCTAGAGTGAAACATCTTATATTTTATTCTGTAATCTTTGGTTTATTCCAACAAGTACATAGAGTATTGGAATGCAATAATCCCCTAACTAACAGGTGTTGTTCCAACTGGCATTTATGAACCGTTCTTTTCATCTCAACTATCCACATATGCTATATTCAATTCTAAACGTCAATAATCATTTTCATTCTTCCTATAAACTTAAATCTAAAATTACTGACCGTTAATTACCGAATACCAAATGGATACAAACTCGTTCAAATCAATCCTTTCATACCGACTTCAATAACTCATCTCCTTGTTCTATTTTAATGGTCCATAAAATTTTATGGTTAAATGCATTTCGACACCCAGTATATCTTGTTATGCACTAATTAAAAATCTCCAGTTAAGTATCTCGTGAAAAAAAAGAATTAGAACCTTATGAATCTTATGGAAGTGGGTGTGTAATGTACGCCAACCTTACGATAAGAGGTTGAAACGGAAAACTGCACGTACGCGGTATAAAATAATCCATGAACATGTTCTTACTTTGATGATTGTTGTCTAAAATCAATTGAGGAGGCCCAGTTTCACACAACACTTTTTAATATTGACATCAGCTGATAGTTTTCATTTTTGATAGTTCTGACAGATAAATAAATAAATATTGGATGAAAAACCAAAAGTATTCTCAAGCAGTGGGTACATTATTACTTTACATTTTCTTTTAAAGTAGTAAAGTCGGTTTAGCGAGTATTAAGGGAATACTGAAGTAGAGGAACATTATATAGTGCAGAAAATATTGGTGGAATACCGTGACTTTTGAAAAATTGTGATGAGTGAATAAAAAATGTCGTTCGAAGAACAAAAATGTTATCTGTGCAGGACAAAATTTTGCAAGCTTCAAATAAACGTTCAGATTTTCTTGAAACAAATTAAATTTATCTGTGTCACCTTTTAATGTGTCAAATGTAGGTACTATTTATTTGTTATATACATATTTGGGAAGAAATCGTCAAAGTTCATCGGAAGAACATGCCATGGAAGATATAAAACAATATAGAAAAGAATGGGTTTGGTAAAAAATACATTATTGGTTTTTGAAGTTAAAAAGAAGGAAGAAGGTATCTCAGAAGTATTTGAAAAGTGGTTTATTACACTTAATCCGGCGACATGAAGATAACTGTTGGAAATGTTTAAATTAATACTGCATATTGCTCTACAATGCTATTAATTTTGTAGTATTGTTATTGCCAGAACATTACCAATTGTCATATTTTTTTCAATTTAATTGTAATAAATATAATCAAAGTAACTTGACTATCTGTAATTCTCCACCATCAACAATGACCATAATTTGTTTGTTGTCGATGTGAATCTGAATCTTCTTATGTTTGAATAAGAAACGATACAGGAAAAGTCTTACATTTTGTTTAATGCGTAGGTACATCTGAAAAATATACTGCAGATCAGAGGAGAAATCGACTTATGACTAATGTCTTTGCTATCAAAGCATATTTAATATATTTGGAACACGACTGTTGACTACGTTTTCGGAACATACCCTTTAGTAACTAATCTGGTAACTTTCAGTGGTGTGAGTAAGCCTTTTTAAATTACTCCCCCTGGTTTTTAAATGAACTATAGCAGGTGTCAGATAGTTGTCAAAATAATTACATGATTGTGTCAACGCCATATATAAAATGGCTGAAAATTATCGGTTTAGTACCTTTTCTGATGCAGAAATAACAAAAAAGATTTTAGAAACTACTTTGAAAAATACTTTAATAAGTAATCAGTCTATATGGAAACAATTTAAGACCTTCACCAAAGAAAGAAATTATATCCTGGATCAATCTACTACAACAGCTACTCTGGCATTGATTTTGAAAGACTGGGCTTATAACATGAAAAGAAAAGAATTAAATTTTTCAATAATTTTATGATAGTTTTATTGATCTTTTTTATTGTAAAAATTTGTGAATCAAAAAATAATCTAGTCAAATATAACTCGCGAGTTCCATAAATTAGAAAATAATTTGACAGATTTTGTTCAAACTTGTTGCCATTTGGAAATAGCCACTGCGGTCTCTCTTGACTATTGCCTGGCAACAAGTTTTCAAAAAATCTCTCGAACTATTTTCAATTTATTCTCAATCTCTTGTTATACTATTACTGATAATAAACCAAAAACAAATTTCAACATTAGATTAAATAATTCTCTCGGTGCAGTCATCCACAACAAATAATAGATTACAGATTCGTATTTTTTTTTCATTCGCTTGCTTGCCCACGTGTTTCCGATCCTATCTAACGGACGAAGGAGGTAAAGAAACTTTAAAGGAGTGAAAAGTGAAAGCTCTTCATTATTATTAATATTACCACCATTATTAAAACTCTTGTACGTTGAGATTTAACAGAATCGATAAAACAGAGAGTCACTTGTGAAATGAAAGTTTGAACACCTGATTAACATCACGGCAAATGTCTTGTTGGTAAAAAAATTACGTAATTTTGAGTGCATTTCAACTATTTTATTTTAGTTCAATTTAAGACTAACGATCAAATCGAGGCAAATCTTCCACCGTATCTCGTTCGCTTTTATATGCACTGTACCTCTCATAAGAACGTGCTTTTGATTAACTGAAAGCCTAAAGGTGGATACACACTTCTGTTGTAATGTAACATGTAGTTGTACTAAGTAGAGAGGGAATCATTAAAAAAAACCACCTCCTCACTTCTTAGAAATCAGACCTGGGACATGCTACAAGACGGTATGATGAAAATTACGGAATTAAGCAACAAGAAGGAATGGGATCATAACCAGACTTGGAACGAATGCCATTCCATGGTACACAGACGGCTCAGAAACAATAGAAGGAACTGGGATAGGAGTGTTCGGGCCAGGAACCAAACACTCTGAAAGCTTAGGAAAAACCCCAAGTATCTTTCAAGCGAAAATCCACGCCATAAGAAAGTGCGCCCAGATCAATATCGGTAAAGGATACAGAAGACAAAGGATTATCATAATGTCGGATAGTCAAGCAGCCATTAAAGCAATGCCTAGACAAACTCAATGAACTAAGCGAGAACAATATAGTCACCTTACTATGGATTCCAGGACACACTGGAATAGAAGGAAATGAAACAGCAGATGAACTAGCAAAGAGGGGGACTGAAACATCTTTCAGGGGGCCTGAACCCTTTTGCGAAATCAGCCTCAATATAATATTGGAAGAAATAGGTAAAGCCGAGATAAAGAGAAGATCTGACCATTGGAAAGATCTAGTAGGGCTTATACAATCAAAGACTCTTCTGGATGACTACAACCTGTTGAGATCAAATGAATGCATAAGTCAAAGTAATACTACTGCGCTAAGAGTTTCAACAGGGATCCTAACGGGACATTGTTGCCTGAATGGGCACCTGAAAAAGCTCAAAATAGTGGAGGAAGAAGAATGCAGATTTTGTGGAATTGAAGAAGAAACCTCCATCCACATACTTTCCAACTGCACAGCACTTCAGAATCCCAGAGCACAGCACCTTGCAGATTACTGGATAGAAGAGGAACATTTACCCAAGTTGAAGCCTGCAGATATCCCAAAATTCCTCCGGGAAATAGAACCAAAGGAACTACTAGTTTCTGAGACTCTTCTCAGAAACTGAGTAGAAGTAAAGGGGTATAATAGATCTTTTAGGTCTCAGTGAATGTCACCCCAAAAAAATACATACATACACACAACATGTAGTTGTGTTCGTGCTCGTTATACTGTTCGACAATTATTTTCAACGAGCAACTGGTTTATCGTCGCGAACCGAGCACGACTGAATATAAAATAATTACAACGATATTATGCCGAAAAGCCAAAGTGTATATTTTTTATTATCCACCTTTAGATGTTTTCCAACAGAATTTGTAGTAAAAATGATTGTGATCAGCAAAAGAATTACTTATATATTTTAAATTAGAAGAAAGGCGTCGAATAACTAAAGTTTACAATAACAGACTCACCCATATCTTACAATGACAACACCCGAAGGAAATAATAAAAGGAAACATATGGAACAGCTAAATGCGGTTGATGTGAGGTAGGCACACATTGGTTTTTGTTCTCCCCCGCTTCAATTTTGACTTCCTCTTTATTATTAGACACGTCGTCGATCGGTAGAATTTCACATACCACTGCCGTGGCACACATTTCCGATGATAAACGGGCTTTACTATGTTGTATAATAACTTCTTAGATTATTAACTGTTATAAGTTTAAAGCGAAATATAAACATAAAAAGATATTTATAATTATTAAGTACACGCCGCGGAAATTGGTTATTCTCTATGCAAATAAACTGAGAGTTATTGTGGAAACATTTTTTTTTTAATAATAACATTATAATATTCATTATACAAGGTTTTATGAACTCCAGTCGTTAACATTTCAGAGGATGAAGGGCGGTGGTCTGCTCGACATTATCTCTTTATTTTCTTAGATATTTTCGCTTTCTTTTCCTCTTTCTCTGTTGTTTCTGGATATTTTTTGGTGGACATTAGTTCCTTCCATCCCTTTTTGGTCACCTTTCCTTTTACTTCTTTTCTCCTCTGTGCCATGTTTTCCATCGATTTCCTTAGTCCTTTCATTTACGAATACATCTTGATTTTTATTTCTTGTTGGATATTTATTCTCGTTTTACAGTGAATTGTACCCTTTGCGCGTTTTATATATTTTTTTCAAGGAGTATATTTTTCAATTGGAAATATATTTTTTGTTTTTTGGGCGATTTATTTTCTTTTTGCAGGGCTAATAACCTAACATGTCGTCAACATGACTGTACATTTAGAAGCAAAAATAATGTACAGGGTCGGACTTATAAAAAAAATTATATAACAGTGCATTTGAGCTCGTTGCAAATGAAAACTGTCTTTGCTAAAATTGTACTAACATGCATTTTCGGTAGATAAACTATCCAGAACACTTCAGTAAAAAGGAAATTTTCCGAAATTATCGGATTCGCGAAATACCATTTTTTTATTAAATAACATTTTAACATATAACATTTATGAAAACAGTTTAAATAAATCGCCAAAAAAACAAAAAAAAATATTTTCAATTAGAAAATGTAATCCTTTCCTTCGGCTCACAGTGTATACTTATCCAATTAGGCGTCAAAATTGCAAATTTTTATTTTAAATGGGGAACCCTTTTTCTGTTATTTAGTGTTATAGGTAGAATATTTTTTTTATTTCTTCATTAGTAATATTCGGTTGAAAAGATAAATAGTTTGCTTTAAACAAATTTGGGACACTATCCGGTACGGTTATCACAAATTAATTATTATTTAAAAAAGATACTGCCACGGCTGATACTGACTAACTCGGAAATTTTAAAAAGCTAATTAATTGTACTTTGATTACGTAGAAAACAGTAAATACCATAGCCGTACAAAAGGGGTTAACATAGGGCATTTTTGATTATTTTTTTTTTCTAATTTTGACATATAAAGTGACACTTTTTAAAACTGATTGACATTATGAAACGTCTTACTTTTTGTAACTAGTTGCATAAAGTAAAATTTGATGCAATTGGTGACGAAAAATGCATTTTAAAATTAGTGACAAACAGAATTATTCTATTTATTAAACTGTTATAATACAAGTTAAAAACATAAATTATAAATTAATTAATTATTATAAATATTGATAACACAATTATTGCAATTATTCAAATTAATTCCCGACGACATATTTTTTTCATTGCTCGAACTTGCTGTTATTTGGGAAGCGGCGCACATTGCATTAGATGTTTCACCAAATATTTCTTGCGCTATAAGTTTTTTATTATTCATGGAATTTTCAACATATCCCTTCGCAACAGAGGTAGATTTCTAACCTCAATGCCTCTTTAATTTTAAAATATCAGCGCCACTGTCTGCTAGGAAAGTGGCAGAGCTTCTTCTGAAGCAGTGGCCAGTATATAGAACAGGATTTGAAAGACAGAAATTGTGCAATAACTTTTGGCAGACTTCTAAATGTGTTTATTCCCTCAGGATTTCTGGTACATTTTTCATTCGCATATTTTACAAAAAAACTTTTGTTTTTAAAAACCTGGGGACGCAACTTAATATATTTTCTTAATATTTCAACAAGATTCGTATTTTCAATGTCTCCAGTGGTCATTGCAAACTGCCCTATAACTTTTGTTTTTGAAGGTGGGATATCAACACGAAAATGGCTTCCTTCGTCTAAAACATTTTCAACTGGAAGAAATGTTAATTCTGCTTTTCTGCATGCTCCTGCCATTCCAATTATCATTGCAACCTTAGCCATTAAGTATTCTTTGTCATCAGCTTCCACTAAAAATTTGGCAAAATCTTCTTTAATAAAAACTTTTGACTTTTTAGCACTGTACCCGTCCACTTGCCTTTTAATAATATATGGTACCAAATTTGTATATTTTTTAATATCAATATTCCTTTTCAGATTTAGTTCAGACCTTAACATTGAGTAAAGTGTCCATAATGTGGAAACTTTCAGATCTTTCCCTCAAAATAGCAAGTAAAACTTTCTCATTAACATGTTTAATTCTCTTCTCATCACACCACGTAACAAATTTTTCGTATGCCAAATCATAAACCGCCTTTGACTTTTTGGGAATTACTGATAATAGAGCATTACCTGCTGCCTCTTGAACATTGCTTGGTAGCTCTTCAGAACTTGAATCACTCATTTTTTTTAAATAAAACTGAAAATATATTTTTTACAAAATGTCAAACTGACAACTAACATGAAGTAACAGCAACAAACTAAATTTATGTTTTCCAAATTTTTATCATTTATGTATATTAAATTTTATTTTTTTATTACCTACTTTCTTCAAAATTAGAAAAAATCTTGTATGCAATACGTTACGAAATGATATTTTGTGTAACGCGTGAGATTTTTCGGAACGAACGAAGTGAGTTTCGCAAAAACTCATTAGGCATTTCGTAACTGATGGAATACATAGCTATTATGTTTTGGGGTTTGAATATAAAAAAAATGTAAATTATATAGTGTGACATATCATAAGAAAAGACTTGTTGTGGGGATGTCAAATATAATTTTTTTATATTCTTATAAAATAGTTTTATTGTTATTTAAAAAAATATATTCTTCCCCATGAATCCGAAACTACTGAGTCTAAAGTTTTGAAAAAAATTTGAAAAATAATTTTTTATAGAATAGAAAAACATGGAAAATTCACGGTGCTCCAGCGAAACGTCTAATATGACAAAAAATTCGACATGTAATGTAATACAGTACAAATATTTACATCTCTCGTGTCAATAGATACAGGGCAGATTATTCAATCACAGTCCCCTACAAACACGCCTATGGCTGATAATACCGGCGAAGGTCATTTTTGTAGTCGTAGTAATAATATAATAGTCACTGTTATCGCAAATTTTGCCTTAGGCTAATGTCGCGCGTGGCACTGTACCGAAAATAACTTGTTTTAATTTTAAAGTTTTATAATGATTTTAGTGTGATATTTTTGTGGGAGAATAATAGTGTACGAGATCGTTGAATTTCACTCAACGACGAGATAAACGTGGACGGAGAATTGAAAAATGCCGGCTGTTGAAACTTGTGTAGGTTTTTATTCATATAATTTTTTTAACAACAATAAATTCCTTACTTATATTGTTCGTGTGTGAATTATTTAATTTAGCGTATCATCAGTTTTTCGTGTTTACCATCGCCAAACGCAGAATTTACCTCATAGGTGCCTTTATGAAAAAATATCAAATTTTGCCAGCATTTCAAAACGTTTCTACACTAAAAATACCAAAATTTCCATAGAAACATCAAATTTAACCTAAAAGTAGAGCTATACGTGATATATACCACACTTTTTCTACGATTTTTCCAAACTCCAATAAAAACAAATTTTTTGATTAAATAACAACTAGAAAATCCAGTTTTATATTGTTGTATTTCATAGAACTGTTAAAAAAGTGTATAGAAAAAAACAAATATAGTTGAATTGGTGGAAAACTGATCAATTTAATGAACATATTTTTTTGTTAAACATCAATCATTCCTATCTTATCAAATTAAGTCATTATTATCAATAAATTTGCAAATAGATAATGCTAAAAGCAGATAAACTGATGCATTACTTTTTTTAGAATTTTCAATCAATTGTCGTCATAAAACAAATGAAATCGTTTTATTAAAATTGCTACACTTTGACTCGTTAAAAATGAACGAATTTCCAAAAAATTACAATAACCTTTTTCCTAGCTAAAATATGCAACCCCTACAATTCACATCACCGATATCTCAAAGTTTTCACTCAACGCTCAAAGGAATTAAAACAGGTCATTGTGGTCCAATGGTCAGATTGCTCTTTTCGGCTTTACCTATTTCTTTCAATGTTCCATTGGATCTGATACTGCAAAAGGGTTCCTTCTCCCAAAAGTGTGTTTGCTAGTTCATCTGCTATTTATTTCCCTCCATTCCAGTGTATCCTGGAATCGCCTACATCTGCTATTTCATTTCCTTCCATTCCAGTCTATCCTGGAATCGCCTAGTTCGTTGAGTTTGCCTAGGCATACCCACACCATTTTGGAACTGATTGAACAAGAGCTCATTGCTTTAATAGCTGCTTGACTCTTCGTATCCAGACTGTCTACTACAAAACCGTGACGTCATTAACTTTTGATTATTATTTGTATTGTTATTTTGTGTATTTACATTGTTTTTAATTTGTTACAGCCACCAGAAAATGAACTACAAAAAGGGGAGAGAGTAATGTCTGAACACCAGCTTCGAGTCCAGCGTTCCCTGCAAAAACTCACCCTTCCCGACTGGTACAAACAATCACCATTACCCCGAGAAGGATTCTTACTTAAAAAACAATCACCGCGCGAAACTCGATGGAACGGAACCGGAAGCAAAACAACCTCCTTGAGCAGCTTAGGATCAAATACCTTTTCCCCAGTTGTTTCCCCCACACCTCTGAGTCAACCGTTCGTACGGTGGTCAACTTCGAAGCTGAACTCGACAGCTTCGTCGCCTTGCGCTTCTACGAGATCGAGCTTCAACACCAGACAACCGAATGGTAGTATTTCCCCGTCTTCGGCTAGATCCAGCTTCAGTTACAGACAACCGTACTTGGGTTGGAGATCGCAGGAGAGATTGAGTAGACCGAGGACTCCAGCGGAACGTTTAGCTAGTTCGCTTTTATCAGCGCAAAATGCTCCTGCGCAGCAAGAAAGTCCCGAGATACAAACGTCTATCAAAGAAGTAACTTCGGCTATTGTACATTACGTTAGTGGATTAAGGCCGGAAGATGCTAGAGATAGAAGTTACGATAGCCAAGAAACTGCTAGTCAGAGATCTAGTTCGGTCAGTCCGAGGGGTAGTCAGAAGTTGTGTTGGGTGGAGAGTAGTTTTGTAGGTACCAGGCCTTTGGATTCACCACAGACGCCTGTCACTTTATCGGAAAGCCAAAGTCACACACCGATATCCAGTAACAAACTTAGGCTAGATTTACAGACGCATAATGGTAAGTCAGTTACAGCTTCATAAAAAAATGCTTCGATGAAATGAGGGTATTTAAAGTGTGAGATGATGTCAAAGTATTTTTGGAAAAATTTGAGAAAAAGATTGGTAGTTATTTATCAAAAAATAATTTTAATTTTTTATTTTATTGAATAAATTATAGGGGGTCGTAAAAAACTTGAAATAAATGTCTAAAATATTTACTGGATGACATACAAAAATCTATTGAGGGGATTGAGTACTAGTCACATCCTAAAAGTACAAAAATAATTAAAAAATAGTACCTACTTGAAAAATTTCATGTTTTATCTTTATTTGTTGACGATTTAAAATATTTAATTTAAACACTTTGGCATTGACTTAACATTTTAAATATTTATTTCGAAATTGTTATATTTTTTTTAACAAAAGTTATGATAAAAAGCAATAATGAATCTGAAAAATCTCGAGCTACCTATTGAATTATTTTTTTACGGTTGGTATTTTTTTGTCAGTGTCGGATCTGTAAAGGTTTTTCCAAGAGGATATTAGTAGTAGTGAATTTTTATCTTCGTATTAAGACGAGAATTACATTTGGGAATAAATCAAATCAAAAATATTCAAAATTTATAGTTAAAAATATAAAAAGAAATTTATAAAAATTTGAGAGTTCTAGAAGGGAAAAAATCGGTAAAATTCGTAAAATTGACAAATTTGTAGCAAATATTCAAAACTAGAGCACAATTTTTCCTCTAACGCCCATTTTTCTAAGCTCTAAATTTTCTTTAAAATCTCCCATTTTCAAAATAATTTTTTTCTCAAAAATATAAAAATAAAAATAATTTAATAAAATAAAAAATCACTACTGCTAATATTCTAATTTTTGTTTTATGTCTGTTGCCAAAAGTAAATAAATCGTAAAATATGATGAGGTATTGAAAAACAACTTTAAAAAAAAATTCAACATATTTGGAACTACAGCTGCACACTAAGCAAGTCTTGGTCTCGTAAGCACTTAATTTAGAAAACAAATCTGGGTCTCGTATTTTTAAAAGTTGCCTCGTCTCGACTAGTATTCTAAATCATGAGGAAACTAGCGCTTCACACTAGTCGAGATAAGGCGATACTTTCAAAAATCTCGTGTTGGTCTCGTCAGTTCTTGGAAAAATAAGTCTTCTAAGTCTAGGTCTCGCCTCGTCTCGCATAGTATTATAAAACACGAGAGAACTAGTGCTTCACATTAAACGAGAAAAAGCGATACTATCAAAATTATGGTCTTGGTCTCGTCAGATCTTGAAAAAGTAAGTCTCGTTCCGTAACCAATTGTCTATTATAATCAATAAATAAGATAGATAGAAAAGATAAATAATAAAAATTTATGAAATCAATTTTTGACGAAACCAGAAACGACATATGGGTTGTGTCGTATATAGTCTTTTTTCTCGGTATCTTTTGTAATATTCTCAAAAATGTCTCGATTCGTTTTTTTAAACGAGACCGAGACAAGAAAAATCTCGCTCTCATGTAAATCCCATCGGTGTTTTTGATACCTCATCGTTTTTTATTAAAAATACAAAGTATTTAGTATATTTTTTTACTTGGTTGTACCAACCTTGAATCGACAAAAATGATCTGTCATTTTCTTATATTGGTGCTACTGTTGTATTGTGTGTTGCATATGTATTTATTGTTTAGTTATTATGGTTAAAACAGCTTAGCTTAGCTTAGCGGGTTACTTTTTTTCGACTTTAAAACAGGGGAAAACATTCTTAACCAGTGGTGTACCGTTTTTTAAGTTACAAAATCAAGGGAAAAGATCTTTTGCTGATATTAATTGATGTGAAGGTCGATTCACACGTCACTGTCGAAACGCTTCATGTCACCTCACGGTTTACGGTAATTGGTAAATTGTGACGGTTTTGATAATGGCTGTTGATATATATACGTGTTTTTCTTTTTGTAGGGTAAAGATAATTATGGTTCTATTCAAAACGATTTTAGAGTCATATAGAACTGCTCCCTACGTATTGTGCGAGAATAACAATAAATTGTTTATTATTTAACTCTTTTTGTTTTTCAATTCCGTTTCTTAAAAATTATTTTGAAAAAAACAATCTAGCCCCAACGTTATAAACGTATCGAGCTAGTGCTTCGCACTTTGTTTAATTTATAACAATGGGGGGTAAAAATTTCCCATTTTTTTGGGACCGGTCACAATTGGAAAGGATGGAGGATAATAAAAAGTATTATGAAAGACCTTTTGAGCAACGGAATTTTAAACTATGTTTTAATAAAACACTTTGTACAGTTTACAAAATATTTAACTCAACTAGATATTAAGAAGATTTTATTATTATATAACTATAATTATAAACAAAAGAGTGCAATTTTTGTACTGTTATTTTTTTTCCAGTGTTTATATTTTGATTTTATTATTTTTTTTTGTGTTACGTATCATTATTTTAAATGCATGTCTGTAAAAACCACATATAATTTCATTAATAAATTGTTTTATTTTCTCAATTTTTTTTTATTTTTTTTGCTACATTTATAAATATATCAAAATGTATTTGATACGTCTGGTGATTCAAGTATACGGCTTAAAATTTTAAAAGTTCCAAGTAAACTTACTGTCAAAGTGACACCCACATTATTTAGGTAAATATATTTTTATTTATGGAATGACGCTTTTGCTAACAAATTAATCTCATTAATTTTTTACTTTCCACTAATATTTAGGTATATTAAATTTCCTATAAAATTGTCTAAATTTTTCGAAAAAAAAATCGGACAATTTTGATAACTCCTCGTATATTTTATGACCTGTATTTAACTGAAGGCCAAACATTCGAAGCTAATGAATCGTTTTGTCTCTTAAAAAATCAATTTGTGCTCTCAATCATTCTCAAATAGACTATAACACCAATTATAATTTACAAAATCAAATTAAAAATAGCATAGAGTTGAAATTAAAAAATATGGTGCATTAACTTAATCAAACAATTAAAATGTTGACCCATTTAACTTTAACAGTTATAAATTATAACTGTATAATTTGTTTACGGTTTTTATTGATATTAATCGACTCAATTTGATTGTGAAAATCTTTCGATTTTGTGCCAAAAACATTTTCTTAAATCCTGTTTTTTGTGACAACCTGTATAATAATATGGGAATATATTGTAGACAACGACACTTTTTAAGCTTAACATCAAAAATTAACAAAAGCAAAAATTTCATCAACCGTTTTTAACGCCACAATTTTGTAAAATTTTTTGAAAAAGTGTATAGAAAATCGGGTCAGACATCTGATTAATTTTTCTAGACATCAAATCAATGAATCGATAATTAAAACTTATGTAACTTAATACTTTCGATTAATTTTTTTTAATTGACGTCAATGAGCTTAATTCTAATCTATCTTCTATTTAAAAAATGATTGATAGCAGAAATTAAATATCGTAAATCAGTGCCGGAGAGAGAAAATAAACTATCCAAACAGAAAATCATGTTAGTTCCTCCTGAATAAAAATATTATTTTCCCTTCCCCTTCTTGAAACACAAAAATTATAGCATATACATTATAATTTTTGTAATTTGAGATATTAAACAACTAATTTTATAATTATTATTAACAAAAATATTAATTTATCCAAACCGATTGAGACCGAAAAAAAATTGTACATACATTTTCGTAGAAGTTGCTCTACTGTCAACTGTCACATCGACGATGAAACCATCTCCGAGTTCGACGACGCTGGAAGACGTTTTAGATTCCTTGCTGGGACTACCGTCGAGCGGCCGAGCACCGAGTCCCAGTCTCCAAGGTAGGAGACATGTGTAAGTTTCATTTTCAGGTATCTACACTTTTGATTCACTTACACTTAATTTTGAGCACTTGAATTACATCCGATTCTTTTTATTCTGTTACAATTTACACAAAAAATGATGAAACAATTTATTTTTATTATTTTTTAATCGGGTTGAAAACATTTAAAGTTGAAGCTCTTTACCACGACAAAGCCACAGAAAAAAAAGGAAAATTTGCCCCGTATAAACCTGATTTGTTCCCAAGTGAATTCTTGTTTTGGCTTATGGAGAATAGATTAGGTATTAAGCCCGTTTGTATTAATAATTATATGTCAAAGATACAACTACTTCTCTGGCTGTATGCCACGACAGACATTGAATTACACTGTTAGGTTTAACGGGGTTGGGATATCTGCACGATATAAACAACCATTATGGTTTGTAATTGGAAAAAAACCTCACTTGTACATTGTACACTGGTTTCGGAGTGTATGCGCCGTATCAGTAAAAGGTAGATAACATCCGTCTAGATGCTCTGGGCCCGTATTCTTAAGGGACTAGTGAGAATCTAACCAATGAGATTGATGCATTACGGGTTGTCTGAAACGAGAGAGATTCAATCTCTCATGGTTCGGACCGATAGAGAATCTCGCCAAAAGCGGTGAGAAGCTTAGAAACATGCGTATTGGATTTCGTCCGGTGATATTGCAGATCTCACTATTGCCTTTAAAAATATGACAAATTTGAAACTCTCATGTTTTAGGCAACCATGCAATACACCTATCTCATTGGTGAGATTCTCACTAGTCCCTTAAGAATACGGGCCCAGAGAGCATAATTACTAACGGACGGTTTTTGTGTCCAGAAGAAGTGGAGCTAATTGGAAATATTTTGAAAAACGGGAAATCGAAAAAAAACATCTGCGTTATTATTTTTTAGAGTTAATTCTGCCTTAATTTTTTTTCATACAAAATATACAAAGTGCCTGAAAATACTATTTGATAAGTACTATCCCTGCAAGTGTGAATTTTTGCAGGGTGGTCACTATTTTTTTTTGCTATTTCTAACCATTAATGAAATTTTTCCCATTTGAACAATTTGAATACATTGAAATAGTGACCACCCTGTAAACACGCATGTTATGAATTTGTGTACACATTTATTTGGTTACCATTTCTACATACAATAGTAGTTTACCTAACTAGTGCGGAAAGTGATACATTTCCGCACGCTATTGCAGGTGGCCGAACGACGCTTTAGCGAGCAATCGCGTGCGGAAAAATCAGTTTACGCACGTGTTAGTTACACAATTTTTTCTACTAGCATGCGGAAAAAACCCCAAAAGTTAACATAAAGAAACACTTCTTGTTAAATACATATCAACTAATTAATTATCATTATTTGATATTCATTTGATGAGGCTTATACCAGGGCCTTTAAAAAATGATTGAAAAATAAGTTTTTTTTTATTAAAAATTATAGCAGAATTATAATAAATTCATTCTTTTTTTAATTTCTTGGGAAATTAAACCACAATATTTTTAAATTCTTTATTTCAACGTTTCGGTAGCGTTCCAGCTACCGTTGTCAAGAAAAAATAAGTAGAAACACAACAGAAAAAATTTGACAACTAGACAATCAAAAATTATTTTGAAGTTTAAGACAAAATTTCTAAAAATGTTCACAAAAGCCAATTATTGCATTTATAACTGAAAAAATTTACTTACAAAAAAATGGCGCATCCACCATTTAACTTATTCGGTACCTACCTGAGTTCACAAGTATGTTGTAGACTTGTATATCACGCCAAAAAGTGTGCAATTGTGGTGTTCATTAACGGTTAAAATATTACCAATCTCCAAACAGCAATTTGATAATTGTAAATAAAAAACCATTTTTCATTCCCAACTTTAGAGCCCTATAGTTCGTTAACGAAGGGCGCAAAGAAAAAATTTTATATGAAATACCATCATTATTTTTAGCCTTTCTATCACCTCCCATGTTTTTGGTACGAACTCCTGGGACACCCTGTATATTTAAAATATTCAAATGTCAGTATATTTCCCAAAAACTTGACAAATTTAGTTTTCCACACTAGTGCGGAAAAGTTACTCTTTCCGAACTAAAGTGAGTGCGGAAGAGTGGACTTTCCCGCACGCTAGTAGGTAAAAAATGATCCTCACTTTTAATATTTGTGTGCAGAAAATTTTTTTTTTTGCTTTTTTTAAAAAAAGTCTTCCATTTTTTTATTCTACTTTTTTTATTTTTGGCATATTGATGTAGTTAGAGGCTTGAAGCATGAAACTTTTTACAATAATTTTTTACAATAGAAAAGCTTAAAAATTTAAATGGGAAAGAAATATTTAAAATAAAGTATTTTTTTTTAAATAATGATGACGATTCTTAAAGTTGGTAGTTTTGTAAATCATTCTTTCTAGTACTTATAAGCAGCGTTTTTTACCTACGCTTGATAAGCAGCAGTTTTATTTTGACAAAAATATTATATGACTTTTTTCCAGAGACGGTGTCAGCTAATACTAGCCCCTGCCATAAAACCAGCTCGGACGATCCTCAAGAGCAATTCAGGAGACGTTCAGAAGGCTCAGAACCAGCCTCGAACTCCAACTCACGCCGAGTATCCTTCAATGCTTCACCAGTGCTGCGTTGCCGATACTCAAGATGCGGAAGAACTGTATTGGTGTCGTCTGCTGAGGCGAGCGCGTTCAAGAACTGCCACAATTGCTCATACACGTATTGCTCCAGAGCATGTAGACGTGCCCATTGGGAAAAACATAGAAAAACCTGTTTATTTTCTAGGATAGGTACGCTTTGCCGGCAGGTTATAGCTGCTTGCAAAGAAAATAAGGACACCCTTTACCATTTATCGAAAATAGCTCGTAGAGGTTATTTATCTCACGGCATAGGATCGGTAAAGTGTTTTTTCCCGAATCCGGAATCTGCTGAACAGTTTCTTTCGAAAGGCCTACCAAGTTTGGGCGAATTAACATACGTACGTTGGCAAGACTTGCTTCCATCGGAAATGGGTCCTCAGCTATATGCCGAAATAGTGAAAATGTGCAAAAATTACAATCCAGATAGTAAACTCATACTGTATGTATCGATATGCGTGATTTCTGAATCACCAGCGACAGGTTCAGTAAAGTGGGAACGACAGCTAGTATCCAGATGCGCCAAAATGCGACTCAGCAAAGATTTACAAATAAGAGAACGAGAACCTTCGGAGAATACGGAAATTTTAATTTTAACAACAGCCCCGATCGAATCCGATACCATTACGATTAAGGAAAACCGAGAAAAAGCCGTTGAAAACCTAAAAGATCATCTCAGAAACAGAGGGGTGTCTTTGAAAAGACAGCAACCCGAAATACACAAGCAATTGCTCGAGTATTGTTCGAATGCTGGTACGAAATTTACCCCGGTTACGATGTATCCCAAAGATAACGTTTCCGGTAAAAATTTAATGTGCATCCTCATGTTGGACGCCAACGAAGACAGCGTCAAGGAAGTCGAAAATGCCGGGGTTAAAGTTAAAACGATCGATTTGTTGAAAGACTTTTGTTACGACTGAATTTTTTAACGGTTGGATTTTATAGAAAAAAAACCTGCTCAGTTTTTGTAAAAGAACGAAATTTTGTACGGAAAAAATAACAGACTGGCGAGGTATTGTATAGCTGGTACGACATAATAGTATATTACGTAACGTGTGTGGTAAGGAGCATTTTACGCACGATGCCGCGTAGCGGCGAGTGCGTAATTCCGTGAGTGCGTAAAATGCTCTACAACACGAGTTACGTACTACGACCTACTTGTACCTACGACCTACTTGTACTTGTATTTTTTATAAAAAGCATAAGAAATAACAGATACATCATTAGAGGTGCTTCGTAAACTCCATCTCTATTACTCTATTACCAATGAAAGAAGCACATTAAAGAACTAACGTTTAATCATTATTAATATATTGTTGATAATCGAAAGTCCATTTTTCAATTATTATCAATACATATACATAGCCCTTTGGCTTTTCATAGTTAAACGTGGCCATATCTATTCATTCATTCATTCAAACGTTTGGGTTGTGCTCAACAGCCCGGGCACTTGACCTAAGTCATTGTACCATTCCCAATGTTATCTACTTCCACTCCAAAAGTTTCGTGTCCTCTATATAGGCCACTAGCTTATTTGGGGGGATTTTAAGTAGTTCTGATGGTTGTATAGTTTCCTCTAATGTTTTCAAATAGTAAAGTTTGAATAAAATGGAGACGTCGATTTACTTTACAGCTGTGCCTTTTTTTACAGTGCGTAATAGACGTCATTACATTGATACCGACTGTGTGTTATTGACTGATTACAGGGGGGGTCGTAGGTAAATAAAATTATTTATCCTGTAAACAATTTTTGACCGCTTGAGAACAGTAATTATAAAAACAAACCATTCACTAATGAGTAACAACTACTTCTCTAGATATATACACCACGACAGACATTGAATTACAATTCCATTTTTTTGAAAACACCCCGTATAAAGTACCACTTTCCGCTACAACGAAGTTCTGCAATATCTCCGCACTGCATACGATCGGAAATCTTACCGCCATTCTTAACTACAGACAAACAAAAAGTTTATTCGTTAATTACTGTATTATCATGCCATTTCAACGACTTGGCAACATAGTCTAGCTATGACGTTTATTCTTATTTATATTGTACCTACCAGCTTTACGGGGGCTCTACGACGAGTTAAAACTATCTGTATATGGCAAAATACTCATAGTAAAATCATGAAAATTTCTACGTTTGGGTTTTCGGATACGATCTTTGTAACTGAAATATTTTCAAAGATGGCAGACTTCCGGTTCTACCGGAAGTCGACTGCAACTTTGTTATTTTGAATAGAACACCCTGTATATTAATACATTTTAGAGATACTCGTGAAATTTTAGTATTGTTTTGTCTGAAAACTATTTTCGTAAAATGCATAGTTTTTGAGTTATTGATTTTTTTGTAAAAAATTTGACCGTTGCAGATTATTTTTTTACGAGGATACCCTTAAAGATATGAAAATGGTTTCTGTTCGGTTGCTTTTAGCAAGGTCAGATGTATTTGAATCTATATTGAAAAATTTTACATTTTATACAGGGTGTGTATAAAAAGTGTTCAAAGTTTAACTTCATAAATATCAAGTTTCTTTATTTTATTAAATAGAACCACCTGGTTTTTTCTATTTTAATGCATTCAGGCAAATTCATGTATACTATCCTATACCTAAACCTTACCGTTATACAGATATTTAATGTTTTCTGTAAATTTTGAGAGATGCAGGTGTGGTCTAAATTTTATTTTGACCCGTTGATACAATCACTAAGAAATAAAAAAGATTATGTAAATTTTCTTTTAATACATGGTAAATATGGCAAAGTTGTTACAAGAACACATCATGTGCTTTATTTGCTGTAAGATATCCTGCATCTCTAAAAATTTACAGAAAACATTTAATATTTATGAAGTTAAACTTTGAACACTTTCTTTACACACCCTGTATAAAATGAAAAAATTTTCAATATAGATTCAAATAGGTCTGACCTTGCTAAAAGCAACCGAACAGAAACCATTTTCATATCTTTAAGGGTATCCTCTTAAAAAAATAATTTGTAAGGGTCTGCAACCGTCAAATTTTTTACAAAAAAATTAATAACTCAAAAAATATGCATTTTTCGAAAAAAGTTTTCAGACAAAAGTGTACTAAAATTTTACGAAGATTTCGAAAATGTATTAATATACAAGGTGTTCCGTTCAAAATAACAAAGTTACAGTCGACTTCCGGTAGAACCAGAGGTCTGCCATCTTTGAGATTATTTTAGTTAAAATATACAGATAGTTTTAACTCATCTCGAAACTTCATTGTAATGTTAAAATGTTGGATAAAAATGAATATAATTGCTAGAAACCTTCACGATTCTTTTCTTATCAGTTGATGATATAATTTTGTTTATCTGACCTTGACCTTCAATACAAGCATCAAGTCTGACGTTTATACCCCTAGATTATTGAAGACGGTCTCAGATCTCTTGAAGTCAAAAATTTTTATGTAAAAAACGTTATAAATGGCATCCACATCATCTAATTTGCTCCAGGAGTCTGTTAAATGTGAAGGGCTTGTAATAATTGTTAAATGTTTTAGATTTACTATGCCTAGTAGTACCAAATGATGTTTTTTTATACACCCTGTATAAAATAATTATGTTGGAATTGAAAAAAAAAATTATTATAGACCAATTTTTTTTTAAAATGTTTATATCAATTTTGTATATTTAAATTTGGTAGGTGTATGCTAGCTGTCGTTTATTTGTTTATATTGTTGGCCCCTTTTTCTTAAAATCGACTGAAAGTCGGGGCCTGTTTTTTATACGAACGTAAAACACATTAAATATTATTATACTTTACTTATAAATAGGGTGGTATCTACAATTAAATATTTAAATTTGTAAGGGAGACAATCAATTTTCTTAAAAAGTGATTAATCAAAAAGTACATTCGGGATGGCTAAAAGAAAAAAATCGAACATTTTAAACCAAAAACCGCCCTATTTATAGATTAGAAAACTGTTGATACCCTTTTCCTGTGATTCTAGCTTGTTACTATTGTAAATTTTAAATAAATAGATCGATTATTATTAATATAAATGTTACCTTTTTCTATATTGTTGCTTTAAAATCTACATTTTTATGTAAATGGTATTTATTAGGTCAAAATTGGCAACGTTGCAACAATTTACGATTTAAAAAAATCCCAGCTATGTTCTTCTGCTAACGTCATCACCCTGTATAATAATGAAATTTTATTGACCCCAAATTTTTGATACTCTACTCATCACTGGTTGATTTAGGCACGTTTCACACTACCAATTCCATTGTCGTATGTCATATCATGTGTCATTTGTCATGTCAATATGTTTATCTGCAACGTTCCCATTTTTGTTTAACTACATTCTAAGATGTTGCTCATTTTTGAGAGTATCGACTGATTGAGTTTGTTATAAAAATATAAAGCAAATGTTGTAACTCATATTTTAGGTAATTTTATTAATAAATATTGTTAATTATGTTTCTATATTTACGCTGAAAGCTTCAAGATATATGTCGGAGAATCAAAAAATGTGAAACATTCATCTAGGTATAGGTATACAGATTTCTGAAATTCTCATCAATTTAATAGACCATTTCAGAATGACGTCGTTCGGCCATATTTTTGTGGGTCCTCATGTCATATTCTATTTGGTTACTTCCTCCTCATTTTTTAGTTAAAAGTACTAGAGCAGTCTCAATGGTATGTAAATATTAATAGTAGGTAATTAAAATACCAACAAAATGAGGGGTCTAGCGAGTTAATCGGATGATTGGAAACCAACTTGACACATGTCAAAACTCACAAACTTTAGCTCCAACAGATTGGGTGACCCAGCACAATATGGCTGACCTGTCAAAGTCACGAGAGTTTATTTTCCCGACTCCGTGCCTCCCTCAATCCTTCCACCACGTCAAATTTAGTAGTGGTGCTCATGCGTCCAAGCAGCCGTTAACCATCTATTCGATGAGACTGAATGTGAGCTGATGCTGATTAGCACAGTTGGTAGGATACTAAGGTGAGGTCGTAGGTTCGAAACCCGGTTAGCACTGGGTTTTTTTGTTTTTTTTTTAGTTTTTCATTTCTTTTTTTCTGATATTTTTATACATAGTTACACTTTGATCAACCGGGCTTGGGCCTGGGTTTTCTTGTTTTTTTTTAATTTTCTATTTCTTATTTTCTGATATTTTTATACATAGTTACACTTGGATCAACCGGTTTTTGGCCTGGGTTTTCTTGTTTTTTTTTAGTTTTTTATTTTTTATTTTCTGATATTTTTATACATAGTTACACTTTGATCAACCGGGTTTGGGCCTGGGTTTTCTTGTTTTTTTTTTTTAGTTTTCTATTTCTCATTTTCTGATATTTACACATTCACTTCAATATTGTCATGTTACTACTAAATTTGGCAACGTTGGCACCGAGTCGGGAAAATATTCGTGTCAAAGTCAGGTGTTTTGGAATGGTCTTTTATTGTAATGAATTTTGGGATTTTGTTTCGTAAAATGAAAAATTAAAAGATATCTTTAAATTTCAGTCATGCTGTCTGGTAATGAATATTATTTTTTCTACGTATTTTCATACATAAAGGGGAGGAGTTACTACCAGCAATTTGAAACCTCAGAAGTATAACACTCGTAAAGGTGAAGGTAAATATGTATTTTTTCAATATTACTCTTCGAATTTCTAAAAGACAAGTGTATGTTGATATGTGTATAAAAAAAGAGTAAAGAGAAGCTAATATTAGGTATATAATTTAATTTACTTATTTATATTTTTGTAAATTAGGGGCAATCTAAAAACAAGTGTAATTTCGAATGTAAAAGGTATGCATTTTGAAATTATGTATAAGCAATAAAGACATACAGAAATAAGTGTTCAAGTTTTCATATTCACCCAATTGAATTTTTTAGATTTTTCTCTGGATATTCTGAATTTGCCGCAAATTTTTCGACGGGTAATCTACAAAATAGGTGAGTACAACCGATTTTTTTGCAAAATTATTCAAAAACTCGTGGCTCCGTATATAAACATCACTTGTCCGTTTGTGTATTTTACTTTAACCTTAATTATTTATTCCCAACAATAGTCAAGTTAATTTTGTTTTAAAATTAAAATCACTATTTAAATTAATTCTCACAGCTTCTACAGAAATGTGTTTTATTTGAAAAAACGAATAATCACAAAAAGTTAAATAAGAAAATCAACAACTATGTGACCACACAATACACATTAGTGTATTCTGTGTTGCTATAATTTCAGGCGTCTGTCTGTCAAAACGTAGAGCGACCTCTATTTGCCAATAGCAGATTTTTGATGAAATTACAGAAACTTGTATATACAAATTGACGATTCCTTCATATAGTGTTTAGTTAATCTAGCAGATGGAGCAATCTGGACGATAGTTGGTAATAAACTAGTTTGAGGTCGCTGTGGTCGACTTCATTTCATTTCACAAAAATAAAAAATATCAGCATCTTGGGTAACAAGGTCATCAACATTAGGTTTGATGAGATCGAAAAGTTTTCAACAACTAAATACCCAAATCGTGGTTAACATGTAATTATAAGTGTGATATACAATTTTGTGTTGAAATATCAGAGGTAAGTACAGTAGGTAATGTTATTTCTTTGTAATGTTACAATGGATTCCTTGTATTGATAACGATTTTTTACTTTAAACCTTCCAGTAATCATATATATGTTGAATAAATAGTCAATTTATGGTTTAATGGATAGTCACGTACGATTTTGACAAGGATTGCATATGCGAAATCAATTTCAGTTGTTTAAAAAATCTGGTATTTTTAATTGTTTACCACTTGTCCTTATATGAAAGTTGCGCCGAATTCAAATTCTCTTGTATTAAATTTCTTTTATAATCATCTCTGTTCGTGTATCAATTTGTTTACACAACTCAATTTGTTCTTCAATGCTCACTAAACTATCTTTTTTCCATTTAATTTTTGTCTTAGTAACAAATTTTTATGTTGTTGGCATACCCCCCACAGTCTTTGTATTTTTCTGTATAATATCAAAGATTACAATGAATAATATGCTCGTATTATTGGTCAAGTAGAAGGTATTTCATTACACTACCAACAAGTACCTGAATGACCTAATTGTTTTCAAATATTAAAGGTTATCATTTATCAAAATGTTCACTCTGCATTTAGAAGATGCTAAATAGGTAATCAAAAATACATTTTTTTATGTAACAAATAACGTGGTAGTTCTGTTACTCACTTAATATGTTAATGTCTACAAAATATTGAGTGTAATGTAAAAGTTTTATCATATATTTGTAAATAATTTTCAAGTGAATCATTTTGAAATATTGAAGTTGTTTACGTTATAGTTATTTTTATTAAATCCTTGATGTTATAAATGCATTCAAATAAAAAATAACTAGTTTAAATTTTTACTTTTGTGATTTCTTATCCTCAATCTTTTTTCTTTCAGGGGAATGCCTACATCTCCGAAAATGTTCCTGCCTACCTAATATCTGCAATTAATTAATGTGCATTTATTTCATAAGATGTAATAAGAGCAGTGTATAATGTCCGAAATAAACTTATTAAATGAACAACTGACAACAGAAAGTTGTTCTACAATATTAAAAAGTGACATTGATTTAAAAACTAATGGTGAAATGTGCAACTTTTTACCAAATAATAACATTTGTGAAGACATAGTGTCTTCGAACAGTGCTAAATTTGATACTGATATTGACACAGAGTGTGACACACCACAGACTACAACAGCATCCAGTGAGAGAGACGAAGGAATGGAAGGTCTAAAAGAAGACACTGAAGATGAAAGCCTTGATGGGTAAATACATTATATTCTTTTAAAAGAGATTTTTCACTTTTGGTAAACTAATTTTCAGAAAATTTCATCCCGATTCCCAAGAAGACGACGAAGACGATCCATATAACATTAACAATGATAAATCATTTGATGATGATGTCAATTACGAACCGTGGGAGCACAGAAACGGTGTCGTCAAGAAAAGTAATAAAAAGAAGAAAATTTCCAGTGGACCTGGAAGGGGACGTCCAAGAAAAGCTCTAGTGACCATGTACCATAGCCAGATCAGCGGGGATAAAAACGCCATAAAAATTCGAATAAAGAAAAGCAATTTTTGTACACAAGTAAGTAAAATCAATTTTATTCTTGTTTGTATTTTTTTATTATTAAATATATTGTTTTTAGATACCACCAAGTAAAAAGAAATCTGGTAGACGGAAAAAACACAAAGTTAATTCAGACACGGACGCCTCTGACTATGAAAAGAAACCGAAACGCTCTAAACCTTCCACGACAGAAAACGACGTATCGAGTACGCAGGAACAGGAACCTTTGGAACAAAGCGTTTGGGGCGATCCAGAAAAACTTCCAGTGTCTGTACTTGAAAGGATATTTGATCATGTTGTTGTGCAAGAAGGTTGTCTGCCTTCTCTTGTAAGGTAAGTTTTTATGTCCTGTATTTGTTAGATCGTTTATTTTGCCTTTCCTTTGGATGTTTTCTAAGATTATAATGAAGAATTTGGTGTCCCAGTCAGTAGACAGACTTTCAATGATATATTCCCGAGGGTTAGATTTTAAACCCTATAAATTAAAGTATTGTTACGAAATAAGAAGTTAACATTTTTTCAGATATGGTAAAGTATGTCGTTTATGGCGAGACGTTTCAGTTACCCCAAAACTTTGGCATAAAGCAGATTTAAACTACGTTAAAGAAAAGTATCGAACTGACCTACGTTTACATTGGCTCATACTGAACAGACTAGTGGAATGCCAGGATTTAAATATGGGTAAAAATTATCCTTGTAGTAATATTCGTAACTGTTATTTAGGGAAAATTTAATTTTTAACAGGTGAATGGAAAATTCGAGATATCCAAGCATTTCTTGAAGCCATCTGTGAACATTGTACCAAACTGAAAGGTCTAAATTTAAGTGGCTGGAAGGGAATATCACCCGATCACTTGAAGTGTATTTCAACCGAA
Organism: Galerucella pusilla; assembly: GCA_910591695.1. Taxonomy (NCBI): domain Eukaryota; kingdom Metazoa; phylum Arthropoda; class Insecta; order Coleoptera; family Chrysomelidae; genus Galerucella; species Galerucella pusilla. The sequence continues at coordinate 153,499 of CAJUYI010000324.1, forward strand.
AGTAAAACTTTAGAACGTTTAGATTTGTCTTCTATAAACGTAAGTAATCGATAAACTTGTAAATTTTATTTATTTACGATTATTTTATTTTCAGTTCACCTCTCCAATAAATGCACAACCCTTAGTTAATCTTTCTCAAAGTATGGCTGGTCGTTTGACGCATCTCGTCCTAGCACACAATAAAATCGCTAATTTTACACAAATTATGGCAGCACTTTCGGTGAGTCTCTCATTTCTATTACGATTTGGACATTAGATTTACAAGAAAAACCTTTCAATAACCAGGCTTTAACAAAATTTCAGCAGAAAACCTTGAAACTAATTTTTTTCAGACAAACTGTCCAAATTTACACCTTTTGGATATCTCCAATATTAGGACTTTTGCTCACAACATGTCACTCTTACACATTGAAAAACTACAAATAGGCTGTCCTGATTTGAGGGTCCTTCGGATCACCAATAGTCAAATCTGGTTGGCGGCAGCTAGTATCACAGAGCAAGTGAGTATCTCTATAATAGGCATGATGACAGTCACTAAGAATCACTAAAATATTAATATACGATACAGAGATTCTAAAGAAATCAATTGTTTTTATTTTACATGTGTGATTACATTTTAGTAAAAATATAAGCACAACATTTAACCATCCGCCATCTTATCTCAAACACCAATCAGAAGAGAGTAACGTCGTACTTTCGCAAATATCTGTTTTGAATTTCCTTTGTTGTTTGTTGGCTTTGCTTGGTTTGTGTGTCAAGTGTTTGAAGTTTGACTTTGACGATTTTACCACAGGATACAGATCACAGATAACCTATCAACACAGATCACCTATAAATGGTATTTACGAATTGATGATGTCAAAGACAGACGCCATTACTATTCTAGCGTTTTGGCGCATAATTTGAAATGTGTTTTTAAAAGTTGAATTTTTCCTTTAAAAACTTTTTTGTACAACTGTCATTAAAAGTGACACTTTTAATGATAGCAAACAATGTTAAAAACGATTGTTTACATAGCAGCGTGTTAAAAATATTTTTAGCACGCTGCTATGTAAACGTCTGCCATTCACAACAATCTTTTGATTATTTGAATACTAAAAGTCATTTTGAATTTATTGTCATTGCAAATTCGCTCGTTTCATTATCAAAATAGGGAAGTTGTACAAAAAACATTGTATGGTATTTGTGTTAAAAGTGATTTTATTTTGTTCGTGAAATTGTTCAATTCGCTCCGCTCATTTCACAAACGTTTTCACTCACAAAATAAAACCTCACTTTTAACACTCATATCATAAATAACTATTTTTCTCACAGAAATAACATTTATTGTAGTTAAAGTGTACAGCATGTCCACGGATGGAGTATCCTATAGATGAAAAATTTTTAAATATTAATTTAGTGAAAAATGTTATTCTTGATAACAAGTTGTGCTTGTTCTGAAACCCCATAAAATGAAATAAAATTCAAGTTTTTCAAAACCCGTCTCATTTTATGGCCAGTTTTATGAAAACCTGGAGTCTGACTTTTTGACATTTCTTCACATATTGGCTAATATCTCGGGAACCTTGAGGTTTGCAAGGTTCTAGTCTACGCCATTCGATTCAGAATTGAATTTTCTATAGAAAGAGGAATTTTCCACCTCGAAAAACCTTAGATATGAACATTATGAATCTTCGCGAATTAGTGTAAATTTCAGTGTGGACTTGGAAAAAAAAAATTTCAATTCCCTATAACTTCTAATATACAGGTTTGATCGACTTTTTATGGTGATTTTCGGATTCTACAGGATCAAATCAGTAAATATCCGTTCCCAAAAGTATGGGCATGATATGGATTTATACTAATTCGCGACGACTCATAATTTTCATATTAAAGGTTTTTTGAGGTGGAAAATTCCTCTTTTTATAGAAAATTCAATTCTGAATCGAATGGCGTAGACTAGAACCTTGCAAACCCTAAGGTTCCCGAGATATTAGCCAATATGCGAAGAAATGTCGAAAGCTCAGACTGCCATAAAATGAGACGGGTTTTGAAAAACTTGAATTTTATTTCATTTTATGGGGTTTCTGAACAAGCAAAACTTTTTATCAATAATAACATTTTTCACTAAATTCATATTTAAAATTTTTTCATCTATCCTTTCATACATGAAAACATCGTTTTTTTCAAAATCAGATATCATGCCTATTGTGTTCCGTGCTACTATTTCAAAAATGTTTTTTTTAATCACTAGGTGTCTTCACCTGGTTTTCCTCGTTTGGAAGAACTGTCTCTAGCAGGATTAGAAGAGGATCAAACAACAACTTCCAGATCTGTAGATGATGATTGCATCGAACGTTTGTTGAAAAACAGTACGAAGCTTCGACTATTGGACGTTAGAGGATGCAGTAAACTTACGGATTCTGGATTAGTGAGAGTGCCGGCATGGGACCTAGAACATTTGTTTTTAAGCGGTAAGAAAATACCTACAACACCACACATATTTCCTTTGATCAATAAGAGATATCAAAAAATGTTATCAACAAAAATAGTAGATGTGCTGAAGATCCATATTTTGAAATTATATCGAACTATACAGAGTGCTGCATAACTCCCATTTTTCAAATGGGAATCCCGAATTCGGATTGGTTACATTTTTTTGAAGCTTTTGATATGAGGTTGTGCCACGTTATACAGAGTCCTTCAAAAGATATGGACACGTTTATTTGAAAATCGTAGGTAAATTAACACTCTGTAGCTTGTTGTATGTTGAAGAAAAAAAATGTATTTTGCCAAACAGAGTTTCGTAACATGATGCAATATCTCCGTATCCCATTAAATCATTCTTCCTTATATACAGGGTGAACGGAAACTCGAATCTGTCATTATCTTTCTTCTTTCAAATGGAACACCCTGTATTTTATAGCAAAAATAGAATCTTCGATTAAGTAACTTTAATTGTTGTCAGGCATTCCCTATACCCAAAGTTTATGAAAACAGTTATTTTGTAATATTTATTGTAAACTATAATTATTGACCTATTGTTAAAGCAATAAACGTTGTATGTAACAAAAAATCCTAATTAATGATACATTTGATTGAATAATTCATTTTAAACAAAACTAGCTACCAAAAGTATAATCCTAACCGTAATATTAAGCTGAAGGTTCAAAGTGTTCACCGTTAACATCGATGCAATGCTGTAAGAGGCGGCCCAACTGATTGACCAGCTCGGTCACCCGATTTCACAAAAGTATATTTATTTTTTTCGGGTATTGTGAGGAATAAGAGATGACATGAAAGAGATAATTAGTGCGACATTTCGATCTGCTAACGTTGATATGCTGAGAAATGTTAGTCAATCATTTGAACTATTCTGCAGCATTGCATCGATGTTAACGGTGAACATTTTGAATCTTTAGTTTAATATTACGGTTGGGATTATACTTTTGGTGGCTGGTTTTGTTTAGAATAAATTGTTTATTAAAATTTATTATTAATTGGGATTTTTTGTTACATACAACGTTTAATGTTTTCACATAATAGGTCAGTAATTATATTTTACAATAAATATTACAAAATTACTGTGTTTTTATAAACTTTGGGTATAGGGAATGTTTGACAAAAATTGAAGTTACATAATCGAAGATTCTATTTTTGCTATAAAATACAGGGTGTTCCATTTGAAAGAAGAAAGAAAATGACAGGTTTCCGTTCACCCTGTATACAAGAAAGAATATAATTGAAATTTAATAATACGGAGATATTGCATCATATTACAAAACTCTGTTTGGCAAAATGCATTTTTTTTTCTTCAACGTACAACAAGCTACAGAGCGTTGATTAACCTACGATTTTCACATAAACGTGTCCATATCTTTTGAAGGACTCTGTATAACATGGCAAAACCTTATATCAAAAGCTTCAAAAAAATGTAACCAAATGTGACACATCTTCTATTTTTGTTGATAACATTTTTTAATATCTCTTAAAATAACCCATATACCGAAGTTTGTCGTAAGGGCAGTTATTTTCCTCCATTCCTCTCTGTTCTCAGCTTTCTGTTTCCAATTTCGTATTTTCAGTTTATTCATATCAGACATCACACTTTCAAACCATCTTTTTCTAGGCCGCCCTCTTCTTCTTTTGCCAATAAGATTTCTGTAAAGAGCCATTTTGGTCATCCTTTCTTTGTGCAATCTTTCTACGTATCCCAACCACCTTAACCTGTATGTTTTTATTCTCTATGTTATCTTTGCTTCTCCATATAACATGTCTATTTCTTCATTCGTTCTCCTTCTCCATCCTTCAGGTGTTTTTATTCCACCGAAGATTGCTCTCAGAATTTTACGCTCCCAGCGCTCCAGATTTTCTTCCTGTTTTTTTATTAGAATCCATGTTTCACTTTCGTATGTTACAGTGGGTTTTATAATGATATTATATATTCTTATCTTCATCTTTCTTGAACAGTATTTTGATTTCATCAGTGACTGGAGCATTCCAAATTTTCTGTTGCCTTTCGTGATTCTTGACTGTATTTCTTGTTCTTCGTGGGCATTGTTGGATATTAGTACTCCCAAATGAATAAGTTCATGTACCCTTTGGAAACTGTAGTCCATTTCCCTTGTCGTTTTTACTAACAGATTTTCTCCGATACTTCCAGTATCTCCAAGGAACATATATTTTGTTTTTTCTTGATTAATTTGCAGTCCTAAAATGTTTGCTTGTTCTGCGAGATTTTTTGTAATTTTAGTGAGCTCTTTCTTTGATTTTGCCAAAACTGTCAATGCACTGATGTACTTTTTATACCCTCGGTAATTTAGTACTTTCTGTTTTTTTAGCTTGTTACATAACCAGATTACAAAATTCCGGTTTGGAGCTGATTGTTCAAAAATGGTCTCATAGTTTAGTGGAGGTTGACTTAGCTTGGAGTACCGCTACGAATCCGTTGGATGCTGCGGTACTAGCTTTAGCAGAAAAAGGATCGGAATCTAAATTAAGGTACCTAACACTAAATACGCCGAATTTCGTGGTATACTGATGAATTTTCTTTGCAGATTTCTGAATCTTTGCGGATCTTCTGTCAGCCTGGAACCAGTGAAAGCAGTATTGGAGAAATGCCCGAAATTGTATTCGATCAATCTACAATCGTGTAGGGCGCTCCCTCGCGGTATAAAACGTCTTTACACCGGTAGTCAAGTCGATGAATTACGGAAGAGTTTGCAGGACAAGCCAAAGACTGAAGCGAGTGAATCGGAAGCAGACCAGTCACCGGCGCAGACGACAGTATCGCCGAGGAACGAGTAAAAAAAGGTTGTTGCGGATATGTATTTTTTTTCCTTCCCTTTTTTTTATTCTGGCTTTATTAATTTACTATCATTTAATAAATACGTTGAGCAAAAATGGGATTAAAATTTGGACTTTAAATAAAAAGTTGAAGTGATTATTTTTGCTACTTTTCCAGTGAGTTTTTTTACAAATCTGTCAATGCTAAGCTAACTTCACTTTATAAAATGACAGTTCCTTTGACGTTTAAACAAAGTTTTCTTGAGTACGATACAAAATATCGCAATCGAAAAAAATGGTGCATGATACGATTCAAAATCAATTTTAAAAAATTGTCTCATTTAATATTGAAATTAAATTTTCAAATTGAAGAATAATAATTTTTAAAATATATTTTTTATTTTATATTTTTAATTTAAAACCATGTAAAATGGCTTATATTAAGCACTTTATTTAAAAAAATATATATTTATATGACATGTTCACTTCGCGTGAGCTGTATTGAATTTTTTTCCAAAATTATTGATTTCTAAAAAACTGTTGAATATTTATTGGTTATTTTAATTATCTTTTGTATATACCTAAGATCATTGAATTTTATTGATCGGAACTGAAAAAATTGACAAGAGACATGGATCTATACTAATTATCCTTAGAATTCAGGACAATGGAATCTATTTTAATAATTTTTACTATTTTATTAATGCCCCTTAATGATAACTTATTTTTAAAAACTGTTAGGCGAACAAGAACAATTTAAATTTCTTTCTTTTCGAAATTAAAATCAAAAACTGAATAATCAAAATAAACAAATAGTATTTATAAAAAATGGATTGAAGTAAGTACCATTATTCATACATTACACGGAAAGTTTAATATATCACACCCTGCAAAAGCTCTTTTAGGTACTCGGAGAACATCCTCGACTTTTCAAATACACCTCGCTCCTTAGAGCCGGATTTATAAACTCTATTTTCGATATTCGTGATTCTCATCTCCGCCTATGAAAACTGGAGCGACTTGTGTCTTAATATCCCCAATCATCGCCAACGGAAAACTCTGCGAGTAACGAACAACGGAAACAACAGGGTGTCTATTTACTAAGAAGTGAGAGCTCCTAGGAGAGTAAACTCTTATAAAGTGTGTATGTGCGCTACCTCAAAATTTACGAGAGAGCGCGCATGTGCACTCTATAAAAGTCTATTCACTAACAGTGAGAGCTCCTACGAGAGTACCCACTTAATAAACTGCGCATGCGGGCTATATCATAATTTGCAATTTCGAGAGAGCTCGCAGGCGCACTTTATTAAGTGTGTACTCTCGTAGGAGCTCTCACTGTTAGCGAATAGACCCCTAGGAGGTCTCAGTTCTTAGTGAATAGACACCCTGAGTTTATAAATCCACCACAATTTTTATCGGTTTTGGTTGTTCGTTGGCTAGCGCAGTAGCCAACGTTGAGTGGCCTTGAAGGTTGATTTTTTTGTTCTTTCTTTCGAATTGTTCTGAATTCTAAAAGGTTTTTTCTTTTGAATTGCCATTTTTGCTTCAACTAATCTATATTCTAGAACTTGTTTTCAAATTTTGTATTTATTGTAACTTAGGCTTTATTTAATTTTATAAATTTTATATTGATATTAAAATTTATTATAATTAAGGTAGTTTAAAATGAAAAAAAAGTATATATATATTTGTTATATTTTCTTTTTTTGTAATTTTAGGAAATATAAAAAATTGTACAGTACCTGTCTTTTAACAAAAAATAAATAAAAATGGTTAACACCAATGTGGCTATATAATATAAATATATATAAGGTATCCCAAAGTTATATCTAGTTTAAGTGGGTATCTTGGAAGAGATGTATGAAAGAACGCAGTTTTTTGTAATAAAATTGGAGAAAAAAAATTTTGTTTTGTATATTTTTTAAATTCATTATAATCGGCATTGAAAATTGGAAGGCATTAAATTGTTTTTCTGGTTGATTAAGACGCGCGATGTAGAAGTCCAGGACACAATTCTCCGAAATTGAAGACCATTATGCAAAGTGTGCAGCTACCGCCATCTATCAATGGGTAGCACAACTACACTTTTCGACTTTTCAAACTCAACAAAACTATCTTTTTCTCTTAAGCATTCTCAACAAAACTATCTTTTTACACCAAAAGACTTTGGTTTTCCTCAACAAATAATTCACATTATTAAAGAGACATGGGGTATTGGAGATGCGTTGTTTAAAGTCTTGTGACCCGCCGCCCTTTGTTTTCCCGCAGTTTTGATGACTTACTTACATAGCAGAGTGCAATAACTGTACGAAAATAACATATAGTCCGCCATCTATCAATGGGTAGCTCAACTACACTTTTCGACTTTCAAACTCAACAAAAGTATCTTTTTCTCTTAAACATTCTCAACAAAACTATCTTTTAACACCAAAAGACTTTGGTTTTCCTCAACAAATAATTCACATTATTAAAAAGACATGGGGTATTGGAGATGCGTTGTTTAAAGTCGTGTGACCCGCCGCCCCTCGTTTTCCCGCAGTTTTGATGACTTACTTACATAGCAGAGTGCAATAAGTGTACGAAAATAACATATAGTCCGCCATCTATCAATGGGTAGCTCAACTACACTTTTCGACTTTTCAAACTCAACAAAAGTATCTTTTTCTCTTAAACAGTCTCAACAAAACTATCTTTTAACACCAAAAGACTTTGGTTTTCCTCAACAAATAATTCACATTATTAAAGAGAGATGGGGTATTTGGGATGCGTTGTTTAAAGTCGTGTGGAGATAAAATCAAAATACATTATAATAATCCAAATAATATAATTAAATCAATAATAGTTACAATAATTTAGTTTTTTCCTAAAACTCCATCAACAAGCGAATATATACTACATTTATTTAGGTTACAACCTAGCATCAAGCGATTAGTAAAATCAGTGTACAGCCTTTGTTTACAGTTTGAATTCGGATAGTTTTCACACCATTGTTCTAAGATATCCCATTCAGCAAGTCATTTATGTAAGTATCCGGATTTGTTACCACATCTAGTAAACCTGAAAATTAAAAGACAAACAATAATCAATAGACGAAAATACTTTTGAAAACGTTAGAAAAATTATCTGTAGTTATGTAGAACGGATTTCCCTCTAATTTTTCCCGACGGTTACTTACTGTCACTCAAAAGAGAATAATACCTATATATAACGAGTGTCCCACGGTAACTCTTGCCCTTTTTACATACTTAATATTATATCAAATAAGTCATACTTTACAGTACTCAAAAGAACAACCTATTATTAGCATGCGCACGTTATTAGCATTCACATCCTTGCGGATAGTAGACAAGCACTACTAGCTCTGAACAGACTATAATATATCACATCAGGTCTAGTACTGGAGTGTCACCTATCCCTGATCGAAGCATGTAGCAACAACGAAGTCACTCTAGGCTGGATCAAGGGCCACAGTAAATCGAAAGGTAAACCACATTGCCGACTCACTAGCCAGGAAAGCAGCCTCCCAAAAACTCTTGGGACCTGGCACTTTCATTGGTCTGTCGGCGTCGGCTATGAATGACCTAATAAAGGAACACTCCCTTGAAAAGTTTAAGGGTAGATGGGACGATGCAGAAGGTTGCAGGCTTGCCAAGGAGCTGCTGCAGTATCCGGACAGCAAAGTAGCCAAACAATACGTGACTAAGAACAGACAGAATTCGGACAGCCACGAGGATTCTGACCGGTCACTGCCACCTACGAAAACACCTCTACAGACTGGGTCTGTCTGACACTTCACTTTGTAGAGGATGTGAGAAGATGAGACTGTCGAACGCATTCTTTGTGAATGTCCGACACTCTCTCAATTTAGTTTTTCTGTATTCGGCGAGTATAGGCTAACACAAGCCAGCATAAGGAAGCTTACTTCCGGCGACGTTATCGCCTACTTCAAACAAGTAGGCTGGATGACGAGCTAGAAGGATGCACAATGGGCCAATTGTGGCCTAAGTGTTGTGGAACTGCCTTCAAATTCTTACAGATACAGATAGCATGTGCAGAATTGAAAAGTTGAAGCTTTCCGTCATGTCTATCTCGTTACTCATCTGTCAAATGTCAAAAAAGTGTTGTTACCGTCCATTTTGAATGCTCGAGGGCTTGTGACACCTCGCGAGCCTCACAGTCAAGCTCACGAGGTGAAGATCGAGCAAACCGCACGAATCCGAGCGCTCGGTATAGTCCTAGCTACAAGTGTTGATTAATTAAATCCTGAACTCACCTGTCACATCACAGAATTCCGAGAAGGAAGTACACGGTAAAAATTCATCTGTGTAAGCACCCAGCAGCTTTTCCGAAGACCTCATCAAAGCCTCATCGTTGTGTCGGATGTAGTCCGCTAAATTATTCGACCATTGTTCGTCTGGACCGCTCACAGTCTACAAGAAAAAAAAATGAATTTTGAAAAATCGCCATACGGAGTTTTCCAAAAAACTTACCTTGAAGAAATAATTATAAATTCCATCAATAAAACCGAAGAAAATTAAGTATGGTTTATACACAGCAAAGTCCTGGACTATTTTGTCCCCGAAAGCTTTGATAGGACCTGTCGGTTGATAATGTCGCGCGTGTGCTAATATAATTAACCTCCTAAGGTGAGACAGGCGATGTATCTGCCATTGCTGTTGAGAATGGAGTAAAATAGACATAGTCGCCCAGTATAGAGGACCTTCAGCGTCGTACGATGATTCTATCCATTTTTCCATGCTGGCGGTTTCGATATACGACATCAGACAGCCTTCTTCTCTTTTATTTACTCTTGTTCTAAAATTTTCATAAAATAAAACCGTTGACAATTGACAAATTATTGTTACTTACGTATTTATCACATATAAAGCGACGTGTATCAAATACGGTATCAAGTGCATGTTACTCTGTGGACCGCCGCCGCCCGTATCTTCGTGAAACGACTTTTCGTGTGCAAATTTCAACAATAAAATTTTCAAATCGTGAATGGTGGAATTGTGTCCGATATCTCGGTGATTGGTGCTTTCTTGTAGATAAGTATTGTGCCTGGCGAGACAACTGGCGAAGGAGGACTCCGGTACTTGAGGACCCCAAAGCGGAAGGAGACCGTTACATTTGGTGTTTGCGTTTTGAAGCGCCGCCGATTCCCATTCGTCACGAGCTCTTGCCAATCTGTCAGGATAAAAAAAGGTTTAAAAAAAATCAATTTTTTAACTATCCGCAATGTTATTACCTTACTGCGCTCATATGACAATCTATATGAACGATATTAAAGTGACTGACTGTTGTGTATCCGACGGTTTTTCTCGGTTTCGCTTCGAATTCATCGACGTTGCATCTTTTGGTGAAAGTGTAGAGTCCCAAAACTTTTGTAGCTTGATATTCGTAGCCTTCGCGGCAAATACAGCACACCAAACCGGATTCGTCGCCTAATTCTTCGATTTGTTGAAGTATGTTCGATTTTGCAGTAACTTGACCTATTTTGAAGAAAAAAATAACATTTGATATGAATTTTGTGTTTTGTGTGTGTTATTATTATTATTAAATTTTTATTTATTTATATCAAATGTGGCTGATTGTGTAGTATTGCAGTCCGATTTGGAAAAAATATCTGACTGGTGTTCCGTGAACAGACTCGCATTGAATGTTTCAAAATGTAAAAAGGTATCATACTCTAAGAAAATAACGATGGTAAATTTTGACTACAATATAGATGGAAATGTTCTATCTCAGCATTCATCTATTAAGGATCTGGGGGTTATTTTTGATTCACGTTTGAATTTTATTGAACATATTGAGACTAAAGTAGCAGAGGCATCTAGGCTTTATGGCTTCATTGTGAGGAACTGTCGAGGTTTTCCAAATATTGCTGTGTTAAAAACACTCTACTTCTCTTTTATTCATTCCAAATTGGAATACTGTTCAATTATTTGGTATCCTTTCTATAATAATCACATAACCAGGGCAGAATCTGTACAGAGGAAATTTTTAAAATATTTAATATTTATTTTTTTAAATGTGCGGATCTTATCCATCAAGGAGTTGATTATCAATCTCTCCTAGATAAATTTCATTTTGAAAGTCTAGTCTGTCGTAGAGTTCTGTCATCCTTGTCTCTACTATATAATATTTTTCACGGTGTAATTATGTGTCAAGAGATTTTAAGTAAGTTCAGTATTAATGTGCCTAATTACAATACTAGACAACATTTACTTTTTTATTGTGAAGGATCTAGAACTAACATTTTATTTAACTCGCCAGTGAATGTTATGTGTTGTAATTTTAATCATTTTTGTAGTTCGTGTGACTTGTTTGTTGATAGTCTGAGTTTTATTAAGAAGAAGGCTCATTCTGAATTTATTATGTAATCTATCTATTCTACTTTATTGTTGTAATTTTATTTTATTGTTGTAATTCGATTTTATTTGTAATTGTTTATTTATTTATTTGTTTAATTGCAAATATCAATTGTATTTTGCATATGCTCTGTAAAGGGATTTATATCTGTTGGGCATTAAAGGCTATTATTATTATCATTATTTTGTTTGTATTGATGTATTTATTTGTTGGGCGCCAATGATTTTAGGAAATTTATTTTATGGTTGTTGGTATCATACACCACTTACCGGTTTTGATGACTCTTTAATACTTAGGTTGGGTTCAGGTATTAAATACTTCATTTGTTTTTTAAAAAAAAAAAAGAAATTTTCTTATCAGTTCTATTTACCTTTTTTTATTTTCATTTTTATGACTTTAATTGTATTTGAAAACTTTTAGGCCGGTCCTTGCCGTTGAAATTGTTTGGTAGTGAGCTAAGTTTTGCCAACCTTATCGAAATGAAAGAAAACTTAGGTTTGTAATCTGTGAAATATTAATAAATTTATTCTTTTACTGTAAGGCTTATTAATACAGATTTGAAAAGTAAATATGCAGACAATTTTTTAAAATTCTTACCTAAATGGTTATTCACTCCTGAACATTCATACTAATGAAAATTAACATCTAGTTCTTACACAAGTTATGCAACTCCTTTTGCATACAATATGTAAAAGGGATAAAATACAAATTATTCTTATGCTACTGGTTGAAAACATTTGTTTTTATCATAATAGACGATTCTACGACCTCAATGATGGGAGATGAATATAAAATTTTTATTATCACCATACACATGTAAGTTGATGATTCAAATTATAGTTTATCAGATACCTTCTTTCTTCTACGTTTTGAAATTCTAATAATTACTTCCTTTCATGTTTCACATCGCTCTGGGCATGTCAGTCCTTGATTTGGATTGCTTCGCTCTGATTCCGTCGTCAGTTTGGAGAATTTTCAGTATAAATGGCCTCTTAGAGTTTTCATTTATGGTTTATTTGAAGGTTTCATTAATTTAATTGGATATTTACCATATAATTTTAACAGAAACTTGTTGTAAAAGGTTAGTAACACTTTTTCACTATATATATTCACTTTTTACTTTATTGTGACTTAAATTTTTATTATTTTAACAACATAAAAAGAAATTTTCTTTTCAATTCTGTATCTCTTTTAGCTAAGTGACGCTTTCTTTCCCGTTTCTAATCAATAACAACGTAATTCTCTCTTTTTTTTCAATCAACAATCATGTGTCTCCTAGTTTCAAGTTTTTTTTTTATCAGCTGACCAATCAAATTCATTTAATAATTTTTTATTTTTATTACTTGACTTGAATGTTTAATGTTATGATTTTTTTTTATATGAAAGTTTATTATTAATGTCTTTAAATACTTCATTCAAGTTTTTATCGTTTAATTCCAAAATTTCAAAAATTATTTGACATTTGCCTTTATTTCTGTTACTAAGGTCCTTTCTTTCGTTCGAGTTGACAAATCTAAGTTCACTCTTAGTTAACTGTGTTCATAAATATACTCTTTCTATTTTTACTAATGTCAGATTTTATAACCTAACTAATAAATTTTTTTATTTTTCAGGTTCTTTCTTTTTAGATTAATTTTAGCCAAGAAACTTTTGAAGATTCTGGAATTATGTGAAAAGGATTTTAATAAATTAGAAAGGAGTTATCAAGATTTCTGTTTAAAGTTCGGTTTAAAGTTCAAATGTTTTTCAGGTGATTTGTTTATTTTTATTTTGTCAAGTTTAATTCAAATTTTAGTTTATTTTCTATTAGTAACATTATAAATTTCAAACTGTCTTCTCTAGTTTGATTCATTTTTGTTTATTGATAAGAGAAATTTCCCTTTTAAATAGTTTTTATTTTTAAAATTTTATACTGAAATAACCCTTTTTTGGTGTATGTGATGTATGATACTATTTTCCATATCACATTATACACTCTGTCAAGCAACTATATTTACCTTTATCGTTGGTTCTCATTCCCAATTGACCGAGTTGTTTTTCTCTCATCGCCATCGCGAGTCGCTTCTTCTCCGATCTGGTGAAATCTCTGACGGCGTCTATTTGTTTGGCTACGTCCGGATTGGTACAAAGTGCTTCTAGTAAGTTTTCTGCTAAAGATCCTACATGTTCGTCTGAAGATACTTGTTCCAATCGATGGATAATTGGAATTGTTTCGGCTGCTGCTACTGCCAACTGAAACAATAGGGTACAAGCATAACTTTTGCTATTGATGGAAATTGACTCTTTATCAGGTCTCCTAACACCTTAAATGCCTATTTTTTCATAAAAATATAAACTTTACTTTTAAAACGACTTTAAAAATCATAAATTTGAAAGTCCGCCAAAACGCGCTTTACATCATAAAGATGGCTGCCCCATCCGTTGACGTCACTCCATTTGTTTACGTTCTTATTCATGTATCACGCTTTAAGTTTTTGTGACCTAATTTGTTTCTGAAAGCTTCAAAATTGGATAAAGCCGAAAAAAAACACTTTGTATCCCAAGTATTGCATTGTTCCAGAGTGTGAATCAACGTCTTTTAAATGGTATGACATCACACGTATCATCGGTAGCGTTCGGAAATCCTCGGGTTGCGGTCGGAGAGTGCATCAAAATTTGAATTTTATTTTAAAATTTGGAAGTAATTTCCAATGGAATCTGGTTTATTTCCTATTATTAGTTATTTTTGATATCAACTTTACTATTACAAATTAATATCTAAGCAAAATATGAAATATGCGTGTACTCTATTGATTTAAATAAAAATCCCTGACGTTTATAGTTATTAGAACTTTAGTTCTGTACGTTAGGTTGGAGCGACCGGGAGTCGCGGCGCAAAAGATTTGACCGTTACGTTACGTTGTTGCGTTATGTGCGCTCTCTCCTCAGTCTCTCTCTCTCTCGTTCACGTAGCAGCTTCAGAGCTAGTCTCTCAGCGCAAAATGTTGATTGTCAGCATACATTGTATTATTAATAACAGTTAATAGTTTTCTAGCTTGAATATGAATTGAATTATATAATTTTTAGAAATTAGTTAAAGTGTATAGAGTTAATAATATAACATAAGTGCAAAGTGAATATTATGGAAAGTACTTCGAGTGAAAGTGAATCAACAGAAAAAGAAAATGGCAATATGTAAGCTAACAAAATGTATATCATATTTTTTATAATTAAGGTTGCACAATTTGGCAATGGCGGAACTTTTGAATATCAATTTCTCAATTCACACCTTATTAATGATGGAAGAATCATATAATGTAAACTAGTTATGTAAGAGAATAAGTTAGACACACAGATTATAACCTGCATATACAAATCTAGTATTAACATTGGATTGAAACACATTAACCCTAATTATTTTACTGTAAGCACTTCGAAAACCTATGTGCAGGTCACATTCTACATAAGAATTTGTGGACATTCGTTTAATAAAAAGTAATATTCGTCTGTTATTTTGCTCACACGATCTGAAATCATTCATTTTTTGAATTTCCTACTCACTCCATATTTCAATTGTAGTTCATCAAGTATTTTACCAGATGTCATCTCTAAAGGTAATGTCACATGAGACTATAATATATTGAATTTGTTATATTTATTCTTTGAGTATACAACATTATACTTTTACAACATGTTTTCCATAAATCTCAAGAGTCAATAATTAATCATAAGTTCAAAATGGCTTTATGTAATTTTCAAAATAAAACTATTAACCAATGCGGTGTCCGTATCAAATTACTGCAAATGAATTGGGAATTAGCTTAAATTGACAGCAAATTATTTAAAGCAACGTTGCCAAACTCGAAATATTATTAGTAATTTGCCGAAAATCTACATTTTATTTTTAGATTTATCTGCTAAAAGTGGACTACCACCTAATTGAGTTCTAAAGAAATTAGGGTTGCCTTTAAAAATTATCTGTTCCATTTACGTATATCTACACTGATAAAAATGCAACCGGTACATTAAATTATGTTTAGAAGATTCATGGAATTGAATTGTTTCTGAGCCGTTTTCATTGGAATATCTTGCTAAATATCTTCTGTACGTTCCTTCTGGTATTACTTATTCTTTTTTCTCTCATTTTTTTTGGGAATCAAACCACAATAATGTGTATATTTTTTTTATTTCGACGAATTTTTTCGTTGTGTCAGATAGGGACCAAAAGTTATTTAATTACCAATTTATCTTGACAACGGTAGCTGGAACGCTACCGAAACGTCGAAATAAACAAATATAAAAACATTGCTGTGGTTTGATTCCCAAAAAAATAAGAGAAAAAAGAAAAATTACTGTTGTAGGTGTAGTTTCAGAATAGATACCTACAACTTTCAAATGTGATAATGGAAAGGAAATGTAGGGAAAGGTGAAATTTTTTTAAAGAAAATTAATTTCTTCCACCTATGTCTACATTCCCAAGTTTGAATATAAATCAAACACTTAGGATTTTATACTAATGGTTGTAGTTTATTTAAATAATATTACTAAATATATCATATACACACAGCTACAGTTCAACGATTTTGAACTACAAAATTATATCTCCTCCAAATTATTTTGACCTCTCGCTTTTAATCTTTTTGGAATATCCCTATATATAATTTCTGGGATAATACATTGTTGACTAATAATAGAATTATATAAACCGATTACGAGATTATTGAAGAAAATATCACTTCATTCGAGTTGAAGGTCATTGTGTACGGCTATATTTAGACAGGGTAACTACCTACCTACCTACTCATTGTAAAATATTTTTCGTACTTCCGGGCCTAAAGTGACAACTTCACTCCCTTGTGACAGGTACTAAAATGTCACATTTAATCCCTCCGGGATTAAATATTGACGAAACTCCCGGAACGATTAAATCACAAACAAACGAATTTAAAGGATATTTTATTGAAAAATATAATTAATTAGAATGGTAATTAACGTTAATATTCAAATTAATATTGTGACAGTTCGTCATATTGACCAGTCTTTCCTGGGTTAATGCAGCAGGTAACTGACGAGTAACAGATAGGATAATTAATAAAATCATACCGGAAGTACGAAAAGTATCGTATATACCTTGCGACTGAAGTACATTTAATCCTTCAGGTAAATTATGACCCTCTCTGCGGTCGGGCCATAAACTTTACCTTCAGGATTAAATGTACTACTTCAGTCCCGCGGTATATAATATACTATTCTTGCCGTCTAGATGCATATTGCCATCTATGTATATACATTAGAAGTCATAGTTTCATGTTATGAAATTTGAGGGCGGTGTGGCAGCTTTAACACTACTGTATATTTTTGTTATATGTCTTATCTTACCTGTGTTTTCTCGTGACTGTGCGCTAAGCCTGTCAAGAATCTTAAAATATACTTCAGAGCTGGTTTGGAGATGAAATCTTTCAATTCGTCGCTGTCGACTCTGAGTAGTGTTGGTTTAACGCACGGTGCATGCATGGTGATGTATTCTACGGCGTTTTTCACTATATCCAGTGAAATTATGTAGTCTTTTAAGGTGTTTCCGATGCCGTTCTTTTCTATGCTGTTGGTCAAAACGCAAAACATTTCTAGTTTCTGTTGATCTTCTGGCGAGTGATCCAGGTCGTATTTGTTGAAATCTAGAACGGAGCTGAAACAAAAATTGATTGTAATTTGGGACCCTACAACTCAATAATTTACACTGGTCAACAAAAAAATATTTTTTCTTGGGTTTCTGTCCTTATACTTAAATTCTGATTCTAGATATTAAAATACACTTAAAATATTCATATGTAGTTCGTAAAGTTTGCTTTGAACTGATTTACAACGATAAGTATAATTTAGTTTATTTCCTTAGCAAAAGATGGCAGCACTTTGATTAACCCAAAAGTAGACTGTATTATTATTATTATTTGTAAAAGGCACAGTGGTGAAAGTTAACTTGTTTATTACAGCTGTAACAACTATATTTGTGTATCAATCAGTTGAAAATGGCATCAAGACAGTATAAAAATGGTGTTAATTCATTTTGTTTTATTTGCGGTGAATTTATTGAAGTTAGAAGTGAAAAATTTGCTTTATCAACAAATTTGACACTGCGAAGCCTATGAAGCCTTATTTTAATCTGAAAATCAGTAATCAAAATGAAAATTGGGTATCTCACTTCGCCTGCTGGTTTAATACGAGAGAGTTCATACGATCATAGAAGAAATACGAAGAATATTCACTTTTAGACATTAATTTCTTGTTATTTTACATCTATATGTTATTTTTCATCACAAATCTTCAATAAAAAAGACTCTTGTATCCGAAAAATGTTTTCTAATTATAATTTACAGTAGAAGTGTGAGAAAAATATAAAAAATTTAACATGTAGCAGTCAGACCCAAAAATCGTGTTGACCGGTGTAACCAGTAGTATTATTAGTTCAAATGTACCAATCTCAAAAAACTAACCAAACAAAGATGGAAATTAGAAAAATCATTTTCCCGATTCAAAACCATACAATACTTGCAATTTGAAATAAACAGTTTAGAAAGTTGAAAACGTTCATCTACATATTTAGACAAGTAGAATGACTCCAAGGACGGAACTTAAAGAACATTTAATATTGTCTGTGGTTACTAAAACTAGTTTTGCATGTAGTAGTTCAAATGTACCAAGCCAGCAAACTAAATATAAAGATAAAATGAATGAAATAATTTGTCTCGGGATGATTGAGCAGAACATGGTACTATTATTGCTTATATAAAGTAAGTAGTTCAAATTTACCAATCTTAAAAAACGAAACAAACAAAGATGGAAATTAGAAAAATCATTTGACCGATTCAAAACCATACAATACTTGCATCCGAAAAAAATGTTTTCTAATTATAATTTACAGTAAAAGTGTGGAAATAATATAAAAATAAGTAATTTTTGCCGAAAAATAGAAAAATTGCTCGTTTCTACAAAAGCAAACTTTAACCGAAAAAATTTTTTTTTCTTTATTTTTGTCGAAGGAGAAACCAAATTTTAACATTTAGCTGTAAAAAATCGTGTTGACCGGTGTTATTTTTGGCACCATTTAAAAACATTTTCAAAAATAATGACCAAGTAACGCAATTTTTACCTGAAATGGTCCAGTAGAATTTTCATTTTCTCCTTATTTCCGTACACCAAAGCCGCCAATACTCTGGTTAAATGGACTAGCACGGAACTACTTTTGATGACTTGTTGATTGGTGCACGACAATAGGGATTTGACGTAATCCGCACTGCCGAGAGTTGTCGAAAATTCGGTGAATTTTTCTTCAGGTTCACTTGTAGCTTTCGACAATATTGTTTCCATTATCTAAAAAACAAATGGAGAAAGCACTATAAAAACGAAACAGGAAGACATTGCAGACGAAAATGAAAACACAAATAAACGAACCTTTCGAAACATTTTAACGTACAGAAATTTTCAAAGAAATTCGTTACGGAATTAAGCAACAACAATTACCATTACCAGACTTGGAAAGAATGCCCTGCTCAAAAGAAATAGAAGGAACTGGGATAGGATTGTTCGAGCCAGGAACAAAACACTCTGAAAGCTTGAGAAAAACCCCAAGTATCTTTCAATCCACGCCATAAGAAAGTGCGCCCGCCCCGTTCAATATTGATAAAGGATACAGAAGACAAAGGATTATCATAATGTCGGATAGTCAAGCAGACATTAAAGCACTGAGCTCTTGTGTAATCAGTTCCAAAATGGTGTGGGAATGCCTAGACAAACTCAATGAACTAGGCGAGAACAATATAGTCACCCTACTATGGATTCCAGGACACACTGGAATGGAAGGAAATGAAATAGCAGATGAACTAGCAAAGAAATACCTTTCTGGGGGCCTGAACCCTTTTGCGGAATCAGCCCGAATCAAAGAATACAGAATAAAAATATAAGTTGTTTCACTCGTTCGAATTTATCGCGTAAAGCACCGATGTCGCTGGTGACTTGGATAGTACAGTACGTCACTACGTCCTTACTTGCATTTAATTTGGCATATTATACGGAACGTCGCCCGTCGAGCGCTGTTATTTTAGAACGGTGTTTATTGGTTGTTCGTGTTTTATATTTATGTTGTAAAGATTTTTTAAATTTATTAATTAGTCGTTGAAATGAGCAAAAAGTCATATTAATATTTTTCTCTTTAATAGCTTAATAGCTTAAACACTAAATATTTTGTAATATTTGCTAATACAAAATTACGGATTTATTTTTATAATATAAACAAGTACATTACGCAAAAAAACACAAAAATTGAATTCTATAGCTAACCAAAGGGGAATTGGTCAGTTCCTTTTGAACGAATTTACTAAATTTTCTTTTTATCATTCATGTAATGAATTTCCTTTCAAATAATATTCCAGTCTCTATACCAGAGTCCGTATATATTTTACTCTAAAATGTATATTGAATGATTTGAGACAATAGATTAAATTCAACACATAAACCAAACTCCAAACTCAGTATTTTACAACATTTATAAAATTTTTCAATAAAGGTATCCTGCAGCTGATTCTCTTTTTACTGTTTTAACCTTGTCAAATCAAAAAATACGCGTTATTTAAAGATCAAAATTTAAGATTTAGTGGCCCTATTATTCTGGTGGCTAATGAGTATATTTAATTGAATTTGTGATAAATATCTGATAGATTATCAATAAGTATCACAAAATTACTAAGATGCTGGATAAAAAATGTGAATTGATTCATTTTAAAAATTCAAGTATTTTTTACTTACCTTTTCAAATTCATATCCCGAACATTTTTCGAAATAATTAACCATAGACTTATAATATAAAGGAGACCACATTGTTTACATTTTGAGACGATCAATCATCATTCTATCTTTCAATTTTATCTCTCTCCCTCCAGATTGCGTCGTTGACAGATCTCCATAATTTCGAGAAAGTATTTCGAAATAATTTAGGTATATTTAAAGAACTGGAGAGCACTGATTTTATAAAGAATAATATATTGAATGAAAACTTCCATAGACCATTCAATTTTGAATTGATTGATCCTTACATTACTAAATAATCACTAAACTTTGCAAATATTCCTAAATTAAAAACGAACAATAAGTACAAAACAGCGCTTTGGCAACACCCCATATGTTTTAGTACTTTATTGAATGACTAATAGTATACGCGTAGTTTTGCTATGTTGCCGAAGTGATATAGCTCTTTTTAGTGCTTACTTTACTATTATAAGGTGTTTTTTTAGTACTTATTGTGGAAATTTTACTTTGTTTGGCCAACCATGGTAAATTCTTGTGTTGTCTGTAAGAAAGTGGTACATTTAAACCCAAATTTAACTTTTCATAGGTAGGTGAGGTTATCTATTTAGTGTTTGTAAATATCAGAGGTGTGGAAGAAGGGTTTTGGTGTCTCTTGGTGTTAATTAAATAAACCACTACCAAATTAGTATACAAAATACATTATCTGAAAAATGAAAGACTCATTGTGAAAACCACATAGTATTTGTATTATTGTTGAAATCAAATATGACACCCAAACGAATAGCGGGCAGTCTAACATTCGGACAGGACAGTCTACTAGTACATCATAAGTTATCAAATTTTCATATTTTGTGTGCTTTTTATATATTTTTCATTTGTTCATATTTATATTAAAGTAAGAATATTTATATTGTTAATATCGTTTAAAAGTTGCGAAGTTTGAACTATTCAATCCAAAGGTGAATGATTAACCTGATATCTAATGAAATGAATTCAATTTTCTTAAGCACCAGTAGTCACCAAACAAGTAGCTGTGACTACCAATGTTGGTATATGGTTTAGAGTACCTTGTACTAGGTATTGTTTTAAAACTGGATAAATAAATACATATAAGTATTTCAATTCATTATTCATTTATATACCCATATCATTCTTTTATTGTGTTATTTTTTCACGTTTTAACTTGCTTATCGATTTTTCTATACAGTTTTTGTAAATTTTGAATGACAATAAAACATTTCTCACTTTCCTTGCCTTATTACATCCTGCAATCATGATCCAATAAAAAAACGTAATATATTTAATTATTGATGGTAGATTTTGAACCGTACCCCACTGGTGATGAAAATCAACAGCCCAATTACACTGTTGTCATTTTGAGCACGCGCCCGACAAGGACTATGCTTTCTTTCTTGCACTTGTAGCTTTTTTTAAAACAATAATAGATCGCCTTAAAAAGCATTTTATCAATTAAATATTTTGTCTCTGGTATTTATAAGTCTATGTAATTAACATTTAAAAATAAACCTTTGTGATAAAGAATCCTATTAATTTAAATATATATTTCTATAATTACCTCTGTAAACCTTAAAATAAAATATACTTTTCGAACTTATCTGGTATCTACCGGTCTCGTTATTGACAACAAAAGCGAGTCGTAAACATAATTCATGAGAACGGCTTCCGTTTGGGACAGCAACTTGAATCAAACCGCCCTGGAGTGAAACATCTTATATTTTTATTCTGTAATCTTTGCCGGAATATAATAGTGGAAGAAATCAATAAAGCCGAGAAAAAGAAAAGATCTGACCATTGGAAAGATCTAGTAGGGCTCATACAATTAAAGACTCTTCTGGGTGACTACAACCTGTTGAGATCAAATGAATGCATAAGTCAAAGTAAAACTGCGCTAAGAGTTTTAACAGGGATCCTAACGGCACATTGTAGCCTGAATGGGCACCTGAAAAAGCTCAAAATAGTGGAGGAAGAAAATGCAGATTTTGTGGCTATGAAGAAGAAACCTCCATCCACATACTTTCCAACTGCACAGCACTTCAAAATCCTAGAGCACAGCACCTGGGAGATTACTGGATAGAAAATGAACAGTTGAATCTTAAAATTCCTTCGGTAAATAGGACTAATGAAACTAAACTAAAGTTTCTGAGACTCTCCTCAGGAACTAAGTAGAAGTAAGGAGACACAACAGATCTTTTAGATCTCATTGAATGTCACCCCAAAATACATAGATAAATTATGGCAAATAAATCAACCATCTTTACAAATTTTATCTCCCCCATCCAAAGAGTTTACAACGCAAATGATACAGAAGTAGAGTAAACGTAACGTTAGCATGTCGGTGACGGTTGGTCATAGTAGATATTTAAAAATGAAGTAAACTTCTTTAACTTACGTCTAATAATTGTTCAGTAACTCCCGTCTGACTAGAATCCCTGTCGCTATCCAAACACAGTTGCAAAGTACGTAAAAATACTTCCATGGACTTCAACTGCGGCTGTATCAAAACTTCTTGACATCGATTAACTTTAACGCATAACCTAAATAATTTTAATAACACCTGTAGAAGTGGTCGAGCTCTGCTAACGCTCTGTATTGCTCCTAATCTCGTAACCATAATCTGAAAACATAAAAATATTCATGAATATTCAATTTTAAGAGAATTTTTTAACGGTACTTACTTGCAGTCCTCCACAGTCAGCTAAAACATTCGCCATCTTGTAGACTTCTTCGTTATCTATATCACTTTGAGATTTATTATTTAAATTTTCTATAAATTCTTCGGTTGCGTCCCCTAAAAGTCCTCGCATTCTATAAATTATCCGCATAGGTTCGTGATCACCGCCCTCTGCCAACCAAATCTAGAACAAACACCGCGTCGATACCTCCTTCTCGGATATACAAGGAAAACTGTCACTCACCTTTTTATATACATCTTTAACTTGCAAATCCAAACTCATAATTTTATTATTAACCAACAATTCCATGCCATTATCATCCTCCAACAGCGCCACCAGTTCGCAATCTTGACAAATCTTATTCTTAACGTCCCTCATTAATGGTCCCAATCCAGCTTCCAAACTACAATAAGGATTTCCCAGCATACGACCTTGTAGAAAGTCTTCTTGCTGTGGATCTTTCTCGAGAGTTAGGAAAAATTCCCCTACATCGTTTTCTTCGGGATATATTATAGAACAAAGTCTTTCGAAAATAAAAACTGGAGTTAGAATGTCTTGAAGACTGTACCGATCGACTGTTTTGATACAGACCGACATAAAAGCTTTAGTTTCTTCTTCGGTACCTACAAAATTAATATTTGTTAAATTTCGGCTCGAAGGACCAAAAAATGCGTTTTTTATTACCAGTTGTCATGTCTTCTAATAGATCCAATAGTTTTTCTTGCGTATCGTCTATCAACCTAGTGCGCTGTACTACGAGTCTTCTTAAAGATAAATATCCGTTAAGAACAGCTCCTACTAATCTACCTTTATACTGCCTTCTAATAGCAGCATCGTCCAAGAAAGACGACAGTAACTCCGTGATTTGATTCAAAGCGTAACCTTGAGCAAGATCCGAAGTCAACGTAGTCTCTTCAAGTCGATGTAATTGTTCAATTTCCACGGTTATTAGATGCGCTAGTACTAATAGTACTCCGTTTATTGTTAGGTACTGCTTCCAAGGAGCTTCTTGGATGAGATTTTGATAAATTGCTAAAAATTCTGCGGCGCTTTCACCAGCGGTGCTAAGTTCGACTAAAAAGTGAGTGAGTAGATCGAGGATGTCGCGTTTGCGTTCAAAACTACTGCACATCATTTCTATAATGTTACACGCCACCTGGCGAGCTAAGCGCGAACTGGAGTTGAAAATTACCGCTTTAAGCCAGGAAGTGTCGTTGAGAGTGAGTTTGGTGCGGGTGTAAAGATTGTTGGAGCTTCTACGCCATTTGCGATAATATTTTTCCGTTAAATAATATTCTCTAGTCTGGAAAATTGAAATATTTTATAGTAAAACACTTTGTAGAGTTATTTTTGTAAACTAACCTCTTCTTTACCGGGTTTGATTATTGTAGTAGATTCTGATGATTTTGGGAATCTGTATTTCCAACCGTTGAAAGTATGTTCTGAATCTTTTTCTAAAAATTTACGGACGTCCACAGTTGCGCCGGATAACGACATGTTTTGAATGCTACTTACACTATTTTGTTTATCCTAAAAATTATACTTTTAATAATTATTGTACTTTTTGTTATTAAATTTTTTTGTACCTTATTTTTCTTGTTATTAATTTCCGGTGTTTTCATTAGACTTTGTAAAATTTTCAGGCACGGTAGAATAACCGATTCCATCACCAAAGGACTCTTGGAACCTTCGCAAGCTTTCAAAAACAATCCCATCATACAGTGCAATTTAAGTTCCCAACAATCGTCTTCCTTTTGCACCATCGCCGCTAGAAGTGCTATTTCATGCCGAACACTTGTGCCTGAAAATTGATTGGTGGATAGGGAAATAGCAAAGATCAAATTCAAAAGGAAACAGAAGATACACTTTAGAAAGGTCCGCAAATATGCAAACCATTGCGCAAAGGAAAGGCCTGAAATCAGCAGCACATGAAGAATAACAATTCAGCGCACCAAATAAAAAATCAAGTCCTAGATCAAAATCATGATGTAGCAGTCGTATATGCAACGCCATGTACCCCAGTCACGTTGGTAACCAGCATTACGCGGACAACATAATAATAATAATAATAATAAGGATCCTATACCTTCCGCCGACAACAGTGTAGAGTCAGGCAAAACGACTACAGCTGAATTTGACTCCGCGCCACGGCTTAGTTATTGTACGTTTATGCTCAACTTTTAGAGCGCTTTCAGACGACACTCCGTGGCCGGCTACCAGTGTCTGAAAAGAGTCGTGCGGCTAAAAATACATTAAACACTATGTATTCCTTATCTGTGTCTCGTGTGAATGCGTCTATTTATATCAATGTATCTTTAGCTGCGCGATTCTTTTCAGACACTAGTAGTCGGCCACGAAGTGTCTCGTCTGAAAGCGCA
>CAJUYI010000325.1:0-23743 GCA_910591695.1 Galerucella pusilla
ATTTACAGTTGCTATCCATAACAACTTTGCTTAGTGAATAGCCCTGATTATCAGACATAACTTATTAAATTCAGTTCCTTTTGAAGTCTCAAGTTAGGTACATTAATAGTCCGGGAAAGTAAGGATATACAATGAAGAAGATTTCCAACATAGATTTCACGTTTTCAAACGCAAGTATACTAGACTACTTTCCTAGATTTGTGAGAAGATTCCGCTCGAGCTGACGATTCAGCTTGCAAGCCTTGGAGCACGTGAAATGCAACAGGTTATCGTCCATAACTTTTTCAGATTTGATTGTACAAAAAATTGTGGGCTCCAAAATTGTATGTAATTGTATACCCTATAAAATAACCTTATGAAATATTGAAAAAAAATCTTCCACCATTAATTTTCGAAAAATTTAAAAAAAAATTGCAAAATGGTTTTTTAAGCGACAAACATAATTAGAATAACAATAACGACTTCCTAATACATGAAAATATAGTAGTCCGGCACCTGAAAGCGTTGGTGTTTTCAGATTTTCAAAATTCAAAATGGCGTCCCAACCAAATTTCCATACATATCTACTTTTTTTTCAATTTTGTCTCATTTCATGAACATTAACGCTATCAACACGCGGTTTACTGCAATCAATAAATAAGTTGTAGTTTTATGAACAATAACAAGACAAATTGAAAAAAAATTTCACTTCATTCCTTACGAGTTGGATTTCTCTAGAAGTGGTTGATAATTTTTTATATTGTTAACCTAGGTCAATAATGGACAAATTTAAATATTTTGAGAATCCAGTGCAACATAATTTTGTACACCCAGGAGATTATCTATAACACATTTGCTTCTTGAAATTAACTAAAAATGACTGATGACATGAGGAATGCGTCCATAATCTATGAATAAGGTGAGAAGCGAAGACAGAGAGTGAACGTGACAGTCAGACAATGGGGTAAATGCGTTTCGTGGTACGCTTGCGAAAGCTGTGGTGTAAAGTGTGAAGTATATATTGAATGTTTTATGAACGCTCACTTTGTAGTTAAGTATTATTCTTACACTCAAGGTGTTGGATTGCAAACGCATTACCGCTGTAATTTATCTGTTCTTGAAATGCGCATGTGTTTGTGAAACATAATTCACGTTCTGTAAAATTTTTGGATGTGGTCGAATAATTTGTTCCTTTAATTCGTTGCCCTTGATATTGGTGGTTATAAACTATGGGAATGATGATATTTTATTGCTGTGTGTTTAAATTGTGATGACGACGATTAAGAAGTTCATATGCACCGTTTTCTCATTGAAGATCATTGAGATATTTTAGTCTTGAAGTAGTGTATAATGTCAATTATTTTCAATTTTTATCTCAAATTTTTCGAGTAGTGGGAGAAAATACCGACATGCAGGTACGATTCAACCTCTAGCCACATATTTTAACCTGTGCTCTCACCGCTATACTCAGCCATGCCCTCCCCTCGGAATCACAGCGCCCAGAGCCTTTTCCGCGCTAATTCGCTTTTCGGTATTTGATTGATAAGTTATGAAAGGTAGGTGTGTTGAAAAACATTTGGGAAGTATGCAGAAGGACCTGCATGACATTATTTTTTTCCGTTATATTGTTATTCGGTTGCCTAGAGTCGTTGATCAAGTTTGGGATTCGATAACTCGGGATTAAATGGTCCACATCAAACGTTCAAAACTGCAAAAGTTGTGTTTCTCCAGAACCTTTGAGAAAGTTTTTCCAGATTTCAATTGAAATAAAAAATCGCACATATATCTCAATTGATACTGAGGTAGAATTTTCACCACTTTTTCAAACTTATGTCTGAATCAGTTAAACCGAAGAAATGTTTGATACAATTATCGCATATTATAGCTGTAACCTTCTAGTATGTGGCGTCACGCACAAGAGCTTGAAGCCCAAATAAACGGAAGCGACATATATATTACTCAACACTTAACCTCAAAATTATAATCAATGACATATTTATGTTAAGAACTACTTTCAAAACATGACAACTGCACTGTCAGAAATAACAAAAAAAATTTACGTCGACATTGGTTAAAAAGTACGTTAATGACGTCATAATTTCGTCTTATCCATTCTATTAATGAAAGATCAAGATAGACAATGTGTGACGTAACGGCATTTATGAGTACCTATGAATAAAATGTAGCAGATAAAAGATATATTTTTGAGGATAGTAGATAGTAGATATATTCTAGTCATCTAGTCCATTTTTCCACTTACCAGAATTATAGAACTATGATATTTGGATAACTCACCTGAAAGGAAAAAATATATTAGTACAATATTTTTAAACATTTAAACAAAAAACAATACATCTAAATTTTCCTCGATAAAGGTAATTTACGTAACAAGGCTAGATAATAGTAATTCTTGTAACAAGGCCAGAAAATAAAGCATTTTCGAGCGTGTTGTATACAAAATTTTTTGGCAACCGTGTGGAATAACAAATCATTGAGACATCACATTTCTTTATTGACGAGATTCAATTTGTATATGAAATGCTTGGTATATTTAAATTGTTGAAACCAGAAGAAGAATGCAAAGTTTCCGTTTTACTATCGCTGCTTTTCATATATTATTGCGCTCAAAAAACATGCAAACTTCTGACAACTAATTTTATATGAACTGTCAGCCGTTATTTCGTTGCTATGGTAACGACGTAATTCTTTCCGGCCTAGGCTGGGAAGTACCTACATCTCGGGAAATGCTACTTTCTCAAAGAAAAAGCGTAAGTACCTTCCGGACGGTTGCCGAAAAAATATCTATTAATTAAGTAAGTCAAGCTAATCAATCAAATGGGTGGAATTTAAATTTAGTATTAACAAGCTGCTAACGTTAGTTATCGATTATTTATTGATATGGATATTAAATTATGGCAGAAGTGAGAAAAGCAATCACAACAAACTTCTCAAAACAAACTGTCGAAGTTTGGAAAGGTTATGAAGAAAATCTAATGATTAAGGTTATTAACAAAGTTTCAATTTCATTTAGATTACACATTAAATTTATTTATTTTTCAGGTGGCTTTAATATTTGGTATTTCTGGGGCCTGTAGGATGGATGAGTTGGTCCAAATGACTCTACGCGATGTATTAATCTAAGCTTTCAATTAGCATACCTGATTCAAAGACCAACAAACCAAAATTGTTTGTAATTGATAAGATGTAATGGAATGTTTACTATTGAAAGTATGTTTCGTTAAGTCTAGAAAATATAAATTGTGACCAATTTTTCTTCAAATATCGAATCGGAAAGGGTTGAAAACAAGTGGTGTATGAGTTGATTATTTGGAAAAAAGCCTGAAATAGCTGCTACTTATTTGAAATTGGTGAATTCAACAGAATATACGGGTCACTGCTTTTGTCGGTCTCCTGCAACAATATTGGTCAATTAATCAAGAGAATTATCAAACTTTGGTGGTGGATAGATCGAAGAAAATATTGACAATACGTTTGAGGCGGCAAATGAAATATTTACAGTACAAAATATTCTACAAAACAACTCTACTACCTCGCATGTTGTCCAAAATGTTTTTCATAGTTCTAATAATGTTAGTTCAATTATCAACAATAATTGTACTATTTTTATTATAACTGTAAATATAACAAATTGATTTCAAAATTCATTTTGCAATGTATCAATGTTACCAAAATATGAATTAATTCCTTATATACTGTAATGTTTTTCTTATTTATTTAAACGGTTTTTTAACGTGGGATAAAATTATACACTCACTATGGCTAATTACTATCGATTTATTAAAGAAACACTTACACACTATAATAATCTTAATTTATATACACACTACTTAATGTCTATTAATTTATCTACACTCGGTATAATAATTGTCCTAATTTATATTCACTTCTGTTCACTCACTGTATACTGAAACTGTTTACCGATTCACTGTATACTGAACAACTCCTCGATTCACTCGAAAACCCGCTATATATACCTAGTCCCTCGAATCTATAGAAATTTCGCGATACACCATTGTATGGCCTGGTACATTTCTAGAACAGTCTGGATATTACCTGCGAAAGAACGATCGCATTCATCGTTTGCGACAAGACCGGCTTCGGAATTAGTGAGTTCGTAACAATACAATGTGTTTTCAATCATTCATTTGGAACACTAGAAACTGTTAGGAAGTTGAAAGGGAATCTAAACTTGTTCTTCAAGAAATTTTGTCCGGAATGTCATAAATTCCAAGCTATTTGCGATAAAACTAATTCACTGAAACGCATTATTGTAGCAGTCATAGCCATCTAAATATATTATTTCACTTCACAAAAGATTTGGAAATAATGTTAATAATCCTTGCTTTGTCTATCAAAAACGTACACAAGTTTCCAAGATCATTGAACCGTTTCATACTTAAAATTCAATCTGTAGATATTATAAGAAAAAACATTACCTATCTCATGTTTTAAAGTTTCCATCAGATTATCATATATGCGAAAACGAAAATTGCTAAGTTAAGCACTTAGCAATGACTGTAATTTCATGGAAACTTTTCTAATATACTTCTTTCACCACAGCGGAAAGTTTTATTATAATTTATTCTGGCAGGACGTTACTTTAAAATAGTAAATAAGAAGCATTATGCTGAAAAGGGTGCAAAATGATTGAAGTTCACGTTTTTTAATAAGCTGAAAAACCTTATCCTAGCTTGGATTAAAAACTACAAGTTGAGGTATACTAAGTTGGAGAGTATTTACATCATAACTTTCTTCCAAAAGTTTTTTTTTCGTGGAAAATATTGAAGAAGAAATGTTTTTTGCAATTCGAAGCATGAATTTTTGGTGATAAAATAGAAATATTCAGCCATTATCGAATGTACATGCTTCAATCATTGAAAAAATAGATCTATAATGTTCTAGCGACCTCTAGCAAGTTAGCTAAAGCTGAAATGTATCACTTCACTACAAAATGTCCTAAAAATATCGTTTTCATTTTTCTAAATTGAAGTGTACCGTACCTACTAATTATTTGGATTTCAAATTAGCACTAAATTTAAAAGTGAATTAAGAATAATGGCATATTTATCAGAAAAATAACGCATCCAAATCTTAATGTTAGCTGGATATGGTGATCGCAAACGTACCCATGACGAAGTAATTCATCTTTTTTACGATTCAAATCCTGAATGCCCTCCTATAAGTAGATCTACGATGACGAGATAAGTAAATAAATTTGATGAAACTGGTAGTGTAAAAGATATTGCTAGGTCTGGTAGACCAAAAAGTGCAACTGATGATAGTAAAACTTTAGATGTTCTATTAGATGTCCAAGAAAACCTTGAAACATCTACAAGTATATTGGCAAGAAATCATGGTATTTCTAGACAGTCTATACAAACTATTCTGCATAGAAATAACTTTCATCCTTAGTTCAAAATCTTCAACAATTGGGCGAGGATGATTTTGATAGGCGATTACAATTTTGTAAAATAGTTACAGCGAAAATGAGGATGCAAAATAATTTCTTAAATTATTTGGTATTCAGTGATGAAGCCACATTTTGCTTGAACGGTTGTGTTGACAGAAATCGTTGTCGGTACTGGTCAGATTGTGATCCGCACTGGATGGAGGAGGCTCAAACACAGCGTCCACAAAAAGTAAATGTGTGGGCGGGTTTGGTGAATAACCATTTGATTGGTCGAAGAGGTGCAATTAAGTGGCCGGCAAGATCGCCAGACTTGACACCACTCGATTTAATTTTTTCCTCTGGGGCTACCTGAAAGACCGCGTTCATATCAACAGACCAACTAACGATCGCATACGTCCTCGAAATGCAGGAAATTACTCCACAAATGATCAACGATTCTATTCGTAGCTTCGAAGAGAGATTGTCTCCTTGTCAACAAACAAATGGCCAGCATTTTGAGCACTTATTGCAATAAAGTATTTGCAACTCAAATAATTGTTTAGTTTATAAATTTCTGTAACACGCAGTTTTGATAAAAATTATAATTTTAATATTTTTGGTAAATTTCTATCATAATATCCGAGTGAAGCTATACATTGGGATTATTATTGAGAAGAGAAGAAAATAAGCTTTTTTCTGATGGGTCACACGACCTTGGTTGTCATTTCAAAAAATTCAAGATGGCGGCCGTACGCTAAACGTACATCAAAAACATTTGACATTTGCTTTAAAACATGCAGAATAGAGTCTTATTTATCGTCCCAGGATTTCATAACTTTCCCTTTATCAGTTTCAAAGATCAATCCTTGGTGCGAGACTTCTCAGCAACGCTGTATAAATATTGTGCAGTACAGTATTAATTGTTCAGCCGCTTTGATGACGGTGAAACCCACATAACTTGAACTCGATTAAGATTATAAACCTGGATCAGTTTAACTAGTCTGTTGGTGCGACCATAGATAAAAAAATACTCATAGATTGGCAACTAATCCGTGGCGCCTCTCAAGGCCACCTTGAGAGTCCCGTCAGTACCTCTAACACAAATCAGATGGTTGCGAACTTCGCTAACAGTCGAAAAAGGAGATTCCAGTAATTTTACAGTTTTTAGCGGCATATTCAAAATTACTGTAATTTCACTTTTATTGCAAAATGACATTTATGGTCCATTTTTTTATATTTCATTCAAAGTTACTCAACATTAGATTGATATTTCAATAATAACAATCAAATAGTCAAGTAAAATTAAATGAAAGGTGAGAAAATGGGCCATATAATGCCTGAAGTGAGGAAAATAAAGTAATAATCAGCAAGTTTATATATTTTTTTCATTGGTGAACTATTTTACCTATTTAAAGCACGCCTCAGCGTTTTTAAATCGAACTTTAAAAAACGCGCGTGTTTTAAAGTTGCCGTGGCAACACCAACAACTCGAGAAATGAAGTAGTCGAAATCATGTCTAAATGACAATTTTTTTATTATTGGTCTGACAGGAGTAATTTGAAACGTCAAAACTTTCATTCCAACAATATTTAACAATGTCAAATTTATGAATTAAAATGGAAAGTGCCGTTGGTATTGTTTGAAATATTGATATTTCGATTTTTCAAATATTAGGAAATGGTATTTCAATTAATACGATCATTCACAGAGCTCAATAAGGTTGAACTTCCATCAAAATACAAATTAGTTTATGTTCTTCTCATTTCCCTGACAACGCAAGGTATACATACATCACGAACTCAAACATTTGACATTTAGTTCTCATTTCCATCTATAATTTCTATTTCTTGTTGTTGTAGTATTTATAGACCAGTATTTATAATTTCAAAATGCACCAATAAAAAAAATAGCGTAAAGTATTCGTGGATAACTGGTCTTTAAAACACTTGCTCTATTTCGAGCACTCCGGCTTTGCCGTCGTGCTCGAAAAATCGCGCGTGTTTTAGAGACCTTAATATCCACTTTACCATACCATACCACTTTAACATACTATCATTGAATAAAAAAAGTATACAATAAATGAAACGTTTTTTACATATTTCAATGATGAACATGAAGGAAAATAAATGATATGAAGTCAACAACAATGCTGGGAAGTTCAAAGCTGTATATGGAAGAATATCTACTTTTGTCACTTTTTATTTTCAGTAGTAATAACACAAGGGCATTAATAATTGTTCGAAAAAATTTTATGACAGATGTCGAAAGCTTGTTGCTTGGAAACAGACCGACGCCGTAGGCGGAGGTCTGTTGCCTATAAGCAACAAGCTTGAGAAAGTTGTCATAAAATTTTTGAGCATTTATCAATGTCCGAGGGTTATTCGGATAGAAAATTTTTTGTTTCAGTATTACAACCAAATCGTGACATTTCGAAATATTAAATATTCGAAACTTCAAAATCGAAATAAATCAATATGTATCCATAGCAACGTGTGAAAATTGCCCATGGTCTGTTTTCAGTGTAATGTTGACATGATTGGCTGAGATTGTTCATATGATATAAAATGAGGAAATTTTATTGGTTTTTGGAATTGTCAAAAAATTTTCAATGAAACATGTTTTATATAAAGATAGATTTTACCGGGTGCACCTGACATTAGTCTTTCACAATACATATTCTCGACACTGTCTCTTAAAATAAAAGCCCCACTATTTACAATAAAAACTAACTACGAATACTCAACACTTACACAAATGAGCAAAATATTCTCCAAAAAGTTGTCACGTCAGGCACTTGTCAGGTTAGGATCATAGATAACACGTTAGGATGTCAGCGCTGATATATGTGGAAGAATCTGCAACTACCACTAACGGTGTTGCAGTTCTCACTAAATTAGAAATTTTAGTACTGACGGGACTCCCTAAGTGGCAGCACCCTCGCGTCTTTAGAGATCCTCTACCTTGGGTGCAAAGACCCCTAAATCACCATCCTGACCATACATATGACTTAAAAATACAAATATTTATTATCAAGTAATTAAATATTTGGGACCAAATCAATAACTGTTTCAGATCAAGAAGAATTGTATAAGCAATTAAATTGAGTTTAATTAATTATTATAAGTAATTAAGTATAAGTTATTCGGTTATAACACTTCTATTTCTACATTTGCGCTGAAAAGACCGGAAGAAAACTTATCACAGTTTCTCCAGCTTCAATGAATTTGAAATTCTAATTTCGACATCAAGTCAATATCCATAATTTGACGATACAGTAACCTTCATACTATACTATCGCCTTCAAATATCTACTTCTCACATCTACACCCTTTCCTATTGGATAAAACCTCTTCTTAAAACATGAACGAGGTAATTTAGGAACAAGCGAATTAAAAGCTTTAATGGTCCCGCAAAGCGTCGAAAAACGCCTGCATTTCACGTCTGCCACGGGTTGTGATTTTTTATGTCACGTAAAAAAAATATTCACGTGACCATAAATCCAATTGATATGTGCTACTTGCGCGTTTGTATTTTTATGAAGGTGGATAATTCACCACATTTTCATTATTATTCAGTGTTAGTAGGTCAGTTTGTTGCTTTTTGTTAGTTTGTTACTTCTTATTACTGACATTAAATCTTAACAAGAATATTGAACCAGCTAGATTTATTAAAAATGAGTATTGTAGGAGATTCAGATGAATATTAATATATGGCTCACTAGCCTATCACTACTACCTTCATAAATCTCATCTTGAAACGGACAAAAGGCGAAGTTTCTGGAAATCTACCAGTTAGTAGTGGCACATCCCAAGAATCAGAGAGCTGGTTATTTTTCTCACCCATAAACGATATTAAAGACTCACGGGAGAATGTTAGATTAGCTTTTTGGCCGATAGCACTAGCATATTCCATAATATGGAGAGGGGGAAGTTTCACACTTTATTATATCCAAAGATCTCTTTACTATTAACCCCTTGTAATGTATGTATCCTACTATGGATACTTGGGGCATTAGAAGTGTGGAAGGGCCTCTGACTGGGTGGTGTTGCTGGTCACTTGGTGTGTCATCTCACAGGAATTAAAAACAACTACTGGAATCACTGGGTCATGTTCTCTTTATTAGCTTACTTTACTATTATACATTAACCCACTTATTACTAGTACTAATTAGAATATTAATTAAAATGATTACGATGAATAGAATACATTAGAATGATTTAGAATACTTTAGAATATTAATTTAGAATGAATACTTTAGAATGAATGTCAAAACACTTTCGTTAACATATTTATACGACGAGTCAAGTTCAGCGTTTTGTGAATATAACAATTCTGTTTATGTTTATTTCACGCTCTGAACTTGACATCCTACGTGAGACCTTTCTCTTTCATATTGGTCAACGATGCATGCTTTATGGAAGTTAGCTTCAAGGGAATTTATGTCTTTATTCATAATAATACCATAATAATAATTTAAATAATTAATAAATAATATTTCAGCCAAAAGGCATCACACCCTAGTCTGACTCGAATGAGCTTTGTTTCAACACTCGGTAAACTATAGCTGATATTTCAGAGGAGCTTCACAATCTCTAAGCTGAACAATAACTCGATAAAATCCAGGAATTCGATTGAGTATCATTGTCTTTAAATTTTCGTTGCCCTCAAATGGTCTGTATAATAAGACTTTAGCATAAAAAATATCCTCTTCCTGTTCTACTACTGAGTCTGTCTCTAAATAGCGTAATACTTTCACTGCATCGATATCTCAAAAAACAGCAGTTCGTTGCGTATTTGGTTTAAGTTGTAGAACTATGTACTCGGTTTAATTTGGAAACACATTCACAGTTACTGCTATTGGTTTTTTGAAGCGCTCTCGCTCTACAACGGGCCAGTGATTGGTGAATTTAACTCTGCATTGCCATTGTAACATGTGTGGCTCAGTACCCAGGTTGAGGACCGTCTGTGTCTGCCCTAGTTTTGAAGGGTTTCAAGCAATCTCAAGCGAGTTTGAGGTTTATTGCTTTGAAAATTTTTTGACAATTCCAAAAACCAATAAAATTTCCTCATTTTATATCATATGAACAATCTCAGCCAATCATGTCAACATTACACTGAAAACAGACCATGGGCCATTTTCAGACGTTGCTATGGATACATATTGATTTATTTCGATTTTGAAGTTTCGAATATTTAATATTTCGAAATGTCACGATTTGGTTGTAATACTGAAACAAAAAATTTTCTATCCGAATAACCCTCGGACATTGATAAATGCTCAAAAATTTTATGACAACTTTCTCAAGCTTGTTGCTTGTAGGCAACAGACCTCCGCCTACGGCGTCGGTCTGTTTCCAAGCAACAAGCTTTCGAAGTCTGTCATAAGATTTTTTCGAACAATTATCAATGTCCTTGGGTTATTACTACTGATAACAGCTTGACTGTATACGACAGTATACGGCAATGGTATTTTCCACAAACTCTTGCCTTAACAACACTGTACTCTATTGCTGTTACTTCCGCCTAGAGTATTGTCATCCGTTCGCCTTAGCAAAGTGAGCCCCTTTTGTCTAATGGAGAGATTTTAACTCAAAAGAGAGAGGTATTAGTAAGCCAGCTTGTTTAGATGCCCGTTCTTAGCTTGGCATTTGAAGCTGCAGAAACACATCCCTCGCGCCCCGTCAAGAAACAATAAATTCGTCACAAAACATTCATATGAATACCCAACCTCAAAATAACCAAGCTACCGATGCTCACAATCATACCGAAATAGCTATTCGCTACAATCTTATCAACAAAAATATGGCTCTTGTAACATTCAACATCTAAGTTTGTCAGACTTATAAAAATATAACCCAAATGTCACTATTGTTACCAGTATTATTCCACATTGTCAACACAGCACAAGATCTACTACTTTGCCACCAGTAAAGACTATGCAACGTGGAACATTCAACAAGGAAAAAATTGCCCTTGTCAAAAAAAGTTTAAAGTAACCGGAAACTATTGAGTGATGTCATAAGAATTATGAAAATGGGAATGAAAAAATTTCAATTCCAAAATGAATAAGACTATGTCATTCACTCCATTATATTGACTCAGATTATTTATTGGTAACAATATTTTTATGGAATAGATTAGGCTTTTGCTTGATAAAGATCCATATAAATGTACATTTTAACAAATTAAATAGTTTCATCTCATCGTTTATTATTTTTATTCATTAAAAAGTGTGAAAAGGGATAAGATAAGTGTACATTAGATGTTGTGACTATTTTTTCTACTCAGGGAATTCGTATCTGATACTGTTTGAAAAATAGAATTCATATTTCTGATAATAGCTAGTCAACCCAGTACTGAAATGGAAAGCCTGTGATGCGATAATCACAGTGAAACAGTTTCGAACGCGGTTAGTACTTGGATGGGTGATCACTGGGATAAAAACCTGCAGCGAAGCACTTTAGTCTACTAGGGAGCACTTCAAGACTCTGGGTTGGGTAAAATATCAAAGCACGTAGGAATTATAGCGATGAACACGAGGTATAATGTAGATAATATGTCGTGTCGTCATACGGAGGAGACGTGAGACCGAGGTCCGCATTCCATGGATGTTGTGCTCGATAATGATCCCTACCACTAAATGGAACACTAGTGGATTTTTTGGTCAGGGGTAGTGTGCTCCCGGCGTCGGTAATTAGCCCCAGTAGCAGAAATAGACCGACGTTAAAATACAAAGGTAATAAAAACTCATGATAATACAAATCTCACAATTTGTGAAACCACTTTATGTTATATTTTTGTTGTATTGATTAGGCTTCATTCGATAATTTCGAAGATTCCACATGAAATGGGCTGCAGCTACATTTAACAAAATAATACAAAACCTTGATGTTAAATAGTACTTTCCAATATATTTGAGTTATTAAAGTTACTTATTTATGTAAATAATTCTATTGTTGATAGAAAAAAGAATTAATACTGTATTAATTTGATCACTTCACGTCACATCAGTTTATTGTGTATGTATATAATCAAGCTCACATACACAGAAAGTCCAATTGGTCTTGTCGAGAATGAAAACACAGACCCTCAGCAAATCCCTGTTTATTAAATGACGGCAATAAAACGTCTGTTTGTTTTGATGCTTAAGCACGCTCAAAAACAGGAGAATCTTGTTTAGTTAACGCCAAACCATGACAGGTACTGTAAATTGTTAAAGCAAACATAAATGTATTGAGTTAAAAAAATATTTATGGAATGAGCACGCAAATACAGAATATAACGAGTAGTAAATGGAAGTAATAAATCATTCATGAATCAATAAACGCAATTTCAATTTGTGTATTGTGAAAGCAATACTGCATGCGAGTAGGTAAGTGAATTGCAAAAGTATTTATCAAAAAGGAAAGAATTTATCCCAAGCACGTAAAACAAAGCCCAGATTAATCACAAGAAAGAGGCAAAATGTGCTCTTGAAGCACAGTAGGTTAGTAGTTTGATGAAAAGCCAAAAATGTACCTCGATGCTATAAATCTTTATCATCTTTGGTATGCAAATCGAATATATTAATCAACCTGAACCAAGGCTGAGTTGTCTGTTTTTGCCATCACCTTTCAGCTATCGAGCTAGCTGAACAACTGAAGGAGTGTGATTTTCATTATTACACAACAGTTCAAGATACCGATTATGGAATAACCACTCTTATCTGTTTGTGAATGATGGGAATTAAATGCTAGATGATACGTGTATGAATAAATTGCACTTATGTTGCCTAGCTATGTAAATGTGGAGCCCAGATTGTTAAATAATGTTGCACGGGAAGTCGGAGAAACACAGAATCAGTACTTCACCTTTAGTTTAACCATAAGGTGGAAACAGGGAAATATGAGTTATTCATATCTCCCTAAATGAAAGCTTATTTTATACTAATCCATTACTTCAAGGTAGCTGTATGGAATCAATTATCTCCAGTGCAGCTTAGCAGTTAAGAAAATGACAACTGTTTCCTCGATTCCTTGGACATAATGTTAATCGTCATCACTTCCGGCCTAAAGGATGTGATAGGATCTTTGGGATAGCTATCCTTTGTCTAAGTCCCACAATTTCGGATACTACCAAAATTCGCTCTATCTATAAATAAACGTAACCCTTCCATTATTCACCTTCCAGTATTCCAGGTACTATTGAAAAGTAATAATTCCATCTTTTAGATCGGTGTCTCTACACAGAATAAGTCTTAGCTTGGATATACAGGGTGTCCCAGGAGTTCGTAAAAAAACTTGGGAGTCGGTAGAAAGACTAAAAATAATGATGGTATTTCATATAAAATTTTTTCTTCTCGCCCTTTGTTAACGAACTATAGGGCTCTAAAGTTGGGAATGAAAAATGGTTTTTTATTTACCATTATCAAATGGCTAATTGGATATTGGTAATATTCCAACCGTTAATGAACATCATAATTGCACACTTTTTGGCGTGTTATACAAGACTACAACATACTTGTGAAAACAGGTATCGAATAAATTAAATGGTGGATGCGCCATTTTTTGTAAGTAAAACTTCTTTAAGTTGTAAATGCAATCATTGGCTTTTGTGAACATTTTTAGAGATATCAAGTCCTCATGTGACATCTCGATAACATTAACGGTTTAAGAGATACGGGCAATTTTATGTCGCACTGCACACCTATTGGCGCATTCACATTTATTTTGAATGTACGATTACAAGAAGCATCCTGTATTATTAGCAAATTATTTGGAGATTGGTGTAATTTTTTTAAACCGTTTTGAATTTCTTGATGTCGTTTATTACTTGATTACTCATTTTTTCTAATCTGCTAATGTAATGTAGTTATTAATTTTTTAGGGTTCTGTTGATATTTTTACTTTTATTAAAGTAATGTTCGTTTTCAATGAAGTTCTTTATGGTTAAACAAAGTAAAAGTTTATATTTATAAATGTAGACTGCACAAATTTATTAATAATTTGCTAATAATACAGGATGCTTCCTGTAATCGTACATTCAAAATAAATGTGAATGCGCCAATAGGTGTGTGTGCAGTGCGACATAAAATTGCCCGTATCTCTTAAACCGTTAATGTTATCGAGATGTCACATAAGGACTTGATATCTCTGAAAATGTTCACAAAAGCCAATTATTGCATTTACAACTGAAAAAAGTTTTACTTACAAAAAATGGCGCATCCACCATTTAATTTATTCGGTACCTGAGTTCACATGTATGTTGTAGACTTGTATATCACGCCAAAAAGTGTGCAATTATGATGTTCATTAACGGTTAAAATATTACCAATATCCTATTAGGCATTTGATAATTGTAAATAAAAAACCATTTTTCATTCCCAACTTTAGAGCCCTATAGTTCGTTAACGAAGGGGGTAAAGAAAAAATTTTATATGAAATACACAGCTTGTTCAATTGAAACCCATCTTTGGTCCAGGAAAAATTTATTGACAAGTACAGTTACAAATAACTACCACTACAATTGAGGCACATATCCCACTGTTTCACCAACCGATGTATACCCTGCTTATAGAATTCTTGTGGCTGCTGCTGGAAGAATTCTTTAACAGCGTTTTGTACTTCTGCGTCCGACTGAAAACGGTTAACTTTTAACGCCTTTTTTAGTGGCCCAAAGATGTGAAAATCGCAAGGCGATAAATCGGGACTATAGGGTGGATGCTCTAATATCCTCAATTTCTTTCGTTGCAGATTTTCTTTCACTACGTTGGCAACATGAGACCGAGCATTATCTATTTGGACGGATTGTTAACAACAAACGCCATTTCAAAGTCACAATACTTAAAATCGCTGTCAAATATAAACGAAATAAACAGATCAGTGTGACGTTTGCATACACTACTAATGTTGGAAAACGTCAGTTGAATGATTACAATTGTTTCCAAGGCTAACCTGACCAAAGATGGGTTTCAGTTAAACAAGCCTCGTACCATCATTATTTTTAGCCTTTCTATCACCTCCCAAGTTTTTGGTACGAACTCCTGTGACACCCTGTATATTAAAATTTGAATTAAGTTTAAGCGCAGTCAGTAATAGAACCCTGAAGCCAACGAGTTATCCGTATTTAGACGGACGAAAATTCGATTCTATCCTCGTTCAAACTTTATAATACCCGTATTTTAGTTTCGAACATCCCGTTAAAAATTACAGGAAGGTTGTGTGCTGCTTGTCTTGAATATTTTATATTCATGGAGGCAGTTGTACTTTCTCGCTAAAACCAGGTTCATCCAAAATTTATATTTATAATCGAATGATGTGTTGAAATTTAAATTACAGAACATAAGATAGAAATACACTACATCAATATGTTATTATGAATTCAGAAACGTGCGGCTTAATACATGATACAAATAGAAAAAAAAGATTATGTGGACATATATAAATGTTATCGTCGGAAAAGTTGCCATGACATTAGCGACAATATGTATCATTTTTCCCCCACAAAAATATTCATATTTTGGAAAAATACGAACACATACCAAGAATGCATGAAAACAACTGGGGTCGCATCCCAGTAATACCGTTATACAGTTATACAGTTATATCAATGATAGCCTACGGGTTCGTAAGCTAATAATTACTTGAACAATATGTTAACAACCAATAATTATAAACAACAATAGTGATAATGATCTATCAAACACAACTTTGAGCTCTCCAGACGTATTAGTTCTTTCGGAAGAATTGCATTTTGCTTTGAATCCAAAATCAATACTAGTATCAATGAATTCGAAAATTGAATAGATAAGGCCCTTACTTGATGTAGATCCATACTAAATGATGGAATAATAGTTACTTACCTACGTGATTACTGGAATATGGATATTATAAACGCACGCATGTGAAGTTTGCACGCCGCGGCTGTAGGCCGAGTTGTGTAATCACATAAGTGCGTTAATAATTCCTATTCCACGTATTACGTACAAAAGTTTATCTACAACATATTTGTTCAACTGAGTGATAAATGAATAAATTGGCCCATACCATCAGTTGCCGAACATCCCCTAAAAAATTCAGCTGAGCCCGGAGTGAAATTTCGGAATGAAAGTGACGTTAATTCACGAGTGGATGTTATTTATGAATTTGGTCTTTATTAAAGTAACGCACAGTACAATATTTCTACAAAAGTTGAGTGGGTACGATACCGTCGGGTCGGATGGCTGTGACGTGTTTAATTAAATTTTTTTATTTATTGGTTTGATTATACAAACTGAGAGAGTTGGTTATTTATATGGCAGGATTTCAGTAGCAGGAGTATATGAAATGGTACGTAGTTTTAGGAAAATAGAACAACAATATACTTTTAATATGTAAAATAGCTTCAGTACACATCAAAGTTCTCTATGGAACTCGATACTGTTGAGATTTCGTTTGAAAAAATAAATGTATTAATTTGACAATCTTTCACTTTACCGATAAAACATATATTTGTTATCAGACATGGCTAGCAAAACAGCCCAGTGAGAAAATTGTACAACCACTCAATGATGCTTCAACTTTTGTGATAGCTTACAAGGCCCTAGACGAAACTTACATACTCTGCTTCTGTGAAAGCTTACAAGGCTCTAGACGAGGAAGCACTTTGGAGAGAAGATAATCCAACCATCAATAATACTGAAAATATAGAAGACACGAAGTTTCTGGAATGGAAGCACAGCCCGAACGATTGAGTGAGCGAATACACGTGGTTGATCTCCACTGCTTGCCTTACTACTACTACTACTACTACTAAATGTGCAGGCGAGCCTTGTCTTGGACAACTCAAGCCAAGGTTCCGACACTGAGGCCACTGGCGGGCCCATTGTGCCAATCCTGCTACCATCCATGAAGCCAAGCCCTTCAATAAAGGCCGCAACCTTTTTCAGTGGATGCCTGCTTGTGTCTCCAGGAGCCATGACAGTGACTCCGAAGATTCGCCTGCGTAATACAGCCCAGTGTGAACACTCTAAGAGAACATGAACTGACGTTTCATCAGTCATGCCGCAACCCCTACATAGGGATTTTTCCTCTACTCCTAGATTGTAGAGGTGCTTCCTCATACAGCAGTGCCCTGTTAGGAGTCCTGCTATCTTCCTTAGCCTACTCCTTGGTAGTTCAGTGGCTGCCCTGGCGTGTCCATCAGTCCATCCCTTCAGTAGAAGTTTGGATTGCCTAGGACCCTGCAGAGCATTCCAATGAGCGAGGAGCTGATTCCTCAGCCACTTCTTCGTCTCCTTGCTTATTCTTTGTTTTGTTAGGCCCAGGGTCGGGCCCGGGCCGCAGAAAGGAGCTGCCGTCCCTTCCGCAGCCAGTGCATCCG
This sequence comes from Galerucella pusilla, assembly GCA_910591695.1. Taxonomy (NCBI): domain Eukaryota; kingdom Metazoa; phylum Arthropoda; class Insecta; order Coleoptera; family Chrysomelidae; genus Galerucella; species Galerucella pusilla. The sequence continues at coordinate 17,729 of CAJUYI010000325.1, forward strand.
CCATCTCGTTGCCTTCAAAACCAGAGTGGGCTGGAATCCATTCTAGCCGCACCACGTTCCGCCTTGCAAGATTAGCAAGTAGTTCTCGACATTCGTTAGCAAGTCCTGAGTTGCCGGTATACCCACTCAGGGCTTTAATTGCTGCCTGACTGTCGGAGTATATGGTTATGCGTCGATCCACATAACCTCTGTCTAGGTTTATCTGCGCACATTCCAAGATAGCATATATCTCGGCCTGATATGCAGATACACGCTCACCCAATGGTACACAAACCTGTGTTCTTGGGTTCCTGGAGTAAATTCCAGCCCCTGCTCTATCACCGGAGCAAGAGCCATCTGTGTACCAGGCGGTCCCATTAGGCTGTGTATTCCTCTCTTTTTACCAGGACTCTCTATCCCGTATCATGGCCCTATATGGGGTAGCGAAGTAGTACTTACGCAGGCATTCATCAGCCGCTCGAGCCAGAACTGGAATATCTTCCAGGAGCCGGAGCTTCTTGACGTGCCTGCACTCTTCCCCTCTTCGCACGTATCCCAGCCGTTTCAAGCGCAGGAAAGCCCTCCCCGCATCAGCCTCGATCACATGGTGAAGAGGCCGAAGACCAAGGATCACCTCCATCGCAACAGTTGATGTAGTTGCTCTCAACCAGTACCCAGACAGTGTTGGACTCATCCCCAACGGAGATGCCTACCAACCAAAACCACCTCAAACTCGCCGTTATTCCCGCCTTGGAATCACTACCCTAGCATACGTCAAGACGGGCGGCGGACCCTCACACACTCTCCATCATCTTCTTCCCTCTATCACTCCAACCTCTCTCATGCCATAGCTAGTCCTTCTCTTCCCCTAATCATGCTCTCCACCACGCCACTTATCTCCTTCCATTCCTCCTCGCCCCTCAACATAATCTCCACCATAATCCCCACCATATTTTCCCAATACACCGCCTCTCCCAGTTTATTTTCTAGCTTCTTCAAAACTTCCTCATTCTTCCAACATCTAAACACATGTCCACATCATCCTCCACTTCACATCTCTCGCACACTCCAGTTTCTCTTTTCCCAATCTTGTGGAGGTAACCCACTCTTGACCCATGCCCTGTGAGCACCTGCGTCAAGAAGTAGTTCACCTCACCAAATTTCCGGTCCACCCAATTTCCCCTGCTCCCAATCACTCCTTTCAGCGCGCCCTCATACTCATCCCACTTTCTCTCCATTTCCTCATCCATCCATTCCTGTACTTCCTCTCTGCTCGCACCCCTCCAGCGTTTATGTCTGGCTCTAGCCATCAAGTCCAATGGATAGGACCGTGACAGCTCTGCTGCTGCCAGTCCACCCACTGTCCTGTACGCCTGCACCACCCTCAAAAGTATTCCTCTCTGCACCCGCAGGAGTGGTCTAACCCTCGCATTCACCCCTGCTTTCTCACCCCAACATTTCTGCGCCATACAGCATACTCTGCTCTACCGTCCTACCAATTATCCTCCTCTTCCATTCTCCCGGTCCTTCCACATTACCAACAATTTTCCCAGCCACGCTGCCCTTACTAATGCCTTCTCTGCAGCCTTTAACATATGGGGTTTGAAGGATAATTGGCTATCCAACCACACCCCTAGATACTTCACCGCTTGCTCCATCCGAATTTTCTGTCCCTTCACAATCACCCCCACCTCCCTTGCCTTGCTCCGCCCCTTCACCAGTAGCCCCACCGTCTTATCCTCAGCCACTTCCAGTCCACACTGCTCTGTCTTCTCCACAATCTTCCTACAAATCCTCTCCGCCTTTCTTTCTATCTCCACCTCTCCCTTTGCCGTACATACCAGACATACATCGTCCGCATACACCGTAATCTCACATTCCTCTTCACATACTATCCCACAAGCTTCATCAAACACACACTTCCAAAGCGTCGGTCCCAGAACCGAGCCCTGGGGCACTCCAATCTCCGTCCCATACCTTCTCCCCCTAGTGTCCACTATCACACGCCCCGTCAGGTTGTCCTCTACTAGACTAACTCTACTAGACTAACTAACCCATCCCCTACTCCAAGCTTTGTCAACGCGCTCAACACCGCCCGTTTACTGACACCGTTGAACGCGTTCCCCACGTCGAAGAACACAAGCAGGGCCAATTTCTTCTTCCTACCGTTACCCTGCCTAGCCCTATGCACCAAGTCCACCACCCTGCCCAGTGCTGAGATGCATGACTTCCCTTCTACAAACCCATGTTGGTTTTCCCTAAGACCCCCATTCCTATCAACTTCCTCCTCAATCCTAACCTTTATTATCCCCTCCATCAATTTACCCAATCCACACAGCAGGCTGATGGGCCTGTAGTCCCCCGCCCGCTTCCCACCCCTACCCGTCTTCTTCACAAGGATCACCCTGGCCACCTTCCACTTTTCCGGGAACTCTTCCTCCCTCAGTATCCTGTTAAACGGTTCCAAAAAGTATTCCCCATTGTCGTCCAACAGCCTCTTCACCATATCACCTCTCATTCCATCTATCCCTGGGGCTTTCCTTACCTTAACATTTCTCCCCCCCTCCTCTACTTCCCACTTCTATACCGACCTTATCCCTCTCATTTTCCCTATCTCCCTAGTATTCTGGGCTTCCCGAATTCTGCCCTCCACACCCCCTTCTACCCCTGTAAACAATTTCTCTATAATCTTTTTCTCCCAATCTTCCTCTAGCACCACGTTCCCATTTTCACCCATTCTTTTCACCGCTATCTCATACGCCTTTCCCCATGGGTTGTTTTCCAACTCCCCCAGTAACTCTTCCCACTTTCTTCTTTTTTCCCTCTCCACCCTGCGCTCCAGTTACTTCTTCTTCTCCTTATATCCACCTTTTCCATCCATCCCTACTTTTCTCCTCAACATTCGTCTTCGTTCCTTTTTGCACTCCCTCCACAAACTCTCTATTTTCTCATTCCACCAGTAATTAGCCCTCCACTTGCGCCTATTACCCTTTTCCCTTCTCTCCTGCAGCCCTGTATCACATCATACAGTTCCTCTACATCATGTTAAGTCCCCTTCCTATCTCTTCTCTTACTTTCTTCCTCATTTTTTCTGCCTTGCTGTAGTTGTGAAAAAAAGGATGTCTCCGGCAGGCCTATTCTGTAACTTGCGACTGCCGATACTTGCGCAATTGTCGCTGTCAAACGCGGGTTTCGTATTCTCGGAGAAGCAACTGCGACCACGATCGCAATTTATTTGTTAACTGCCTCTAGTCAGTAATTGGTTAACTAAAAAAGTGCATTTTTCAGTTTTTCATGTGAAAAATACGTATTCTATAAGCAATTTTTTAGCAATTACAACGCGATTGCAACTGTCGAATAGCAATCACAATTTTAGTAGTTGTAGTTGAGTTGCTTGACAATAAAATCAAGTTTTCTTAATAGAAATAGAAGGTAAGTAATAAATTATAGCATTTTGTCAATGATAAACATGTTTTATTTGTACAAATAGTAATTTAATGGACTTACTAACTACCCTCAGAAAATTTAGTTTTTATTTGTACTTAGTAATGAAAGAGATAATAGTTATTATTTGTTTTTACGTATTTAGTAATTGTTATTAAATATTAGGGTAGGTGAGTCCACTTTTCTGAGGGCAGTTAGTGAGCCCATTAAATTACTATTTGTACAAATAAAACAGGTTTATTATTGACAAAATGTTATAATTTATTACTCACCTCTTATTTCTATTAAGGAGAAAACTTGATTTAATTATCAAACAACTCAACTACAACTTCTATAATTGTGATTGCTAGTCAATCAACTCTTCCAACTGGCTATTGAAAACTCTGTTTTCTCCCATTCTATTTACTATGTACCTCAAAAACAATTAATAGTAGCAGTACCCATTTTCAAATTATTTTACTCACCTAATTAATAAAAGGATAAGTACAACCACAAAAGACACAATAATTCAAAACTTATATATTCACTAGGTACCTATTGCACTATTTAAAAATGAGAGAAAATAAAAATTATTTATGAAGGCAGATGCCATAGATAGCTAGGTACCTACACTCTTATCTTTATTATGTTTACATAAACAATCACTAAGAGTTAATTTTTGTTTAGGCTATGATGTGTGATTTATATGCCCTTTAAGAATAAAATATCTATCAAATGATGTTTCTAACATGTTTGTTCTTGAAATGAATGAAACAATAAATTGACTTGAAATCTTTTTTTTATTACTCAAGAATTTAAACTCTCCTATATATTCACCCACATTTCAGTATTATGTGATTTTTTTCATGTGAATATTCAAGGATTGAACATTGACATTTTGCGCCTACCTATATCACCCATCTCAAAAAATACCTAGAAGTTGGTATATTGTTATTTTAAGCAAATCATCTGAAAAAGTATTTGTAAACCCATTTTCAACTGCTTTTAGTTATGTAAGGCACTGTTTCGTAGGCTTCCTTGGTTTTTCATGCATATTAAATATTTTTCACATTTGTTTCTGTTCATCAGCTGATTTCACAGACAATTTAAGTTACGTTGATTGCTACCCGATTGCAAGTGGCGCTAGTTTTATGACGTAAAAGTGCATCTTGACAGCAACCAGCAATTGCGACGCGACCGCGACGCGACTACCTTACAGAATATCAAATTTTGCGACTGATTGCGCGATCGTTGTGCAACGGTTGCTAGTTGCAAAATAATTGTTGTTTTTACAGAATAAGCCTGCGGCACATTCACAAAATTTTCAGCAGTAACAATAGGATTGCTGTAGTTGTAGAGGCTGTACAAAGTTGACATACGCCGAAACATACTGAATCATTTCAAAGGTGTTCGGTAGAAACTGGATCGTAATATCTAGGGGCATTTGAAATATGCTCGAAATAATTGCAAGCTCGTATTGTTTCTCTCAATCCATGTATTTTTCACAGGTGATTTATTTTAATAGAAGGCACCCAATGCTTATCATAAATTGAGGGTAAACATGTGAATTAAAGGTTAACTGTCTCTCACGGAGAAATTAAAAGCTACAACTTCTCGAAAATAAAGAAAAGTGTAAAAGAGAATATGGGGATTTATACTTGTATAGTAACTTGTTAATCTTGCGTGATCACATGCACATCAAAGTCTTACTTTAAAAAAGTAGCAGTATCATCAGCACGCTTATTCCCTTTCCTTGGTTAATGAGGATTAAATAAGGACCATAACAAGTCTGGTTTTCCTTGTGATAGGTATTTTGTGAGTTTTAAAGTTAAATTTGCTCTCAAGGTATTTATCTAGAGTTCACTACCTGAATATATTCAGGCATTTAAATTGAGAAAAAAAAATATGACATGTATTTGCGAACTCAAAATTAAGTTTGAATATGTATTCGTTACTGAAAGTCTCTGCCAGCTCGTTAAATATTTTTCCTTTGGTTCATTGTACTTTTTTCCCTAAACTTGTGCCTGACTTCAAAGTGGCATGACCATTATGAACGTTTATAACTGCTGTTTACAAGTGAATGGCTTGGATAATTTCTGAAATAAACTCTAAAATAATCTCTCGAATAAACTACTTTGTTAGGAAATCCACTCAAATTACTCAGAATACATTACCTGGTAGAGAGGTCTCCATAACATTTGTCAAGGAAGAAATTTCACGATGAATTGGCGGAAACTTCAGCAGGAACTATAACATTAGGGAGGATTTGGGTCATTACAATGACTGATCGGGCAGTTAGCAGGCTATTATCAGCAGACCTTTTAGACCTTAATTTCTACCGATATGCGGGGTTGGTATTGAAGAAATATTCCATGCATTTATAAATATAGTAGTAAGTATGTACTAAATGTGATATTAATAGAAGTATGATGTATAGTGTGTCCCAAATTCGAGGCGTATCATTGGCATCTCGAAAACGGTTAATTGAAGGCAAAGTAACGCACTTGATGGAACAGTAATTAAACGCGATGAGATTTGGAGTATATTTTTACCACTGAGATAATTGTAGTATTATCTATTAGCACCATGTGAATATCCTGGATACTTTTTTTT
>CAJUYI010000325.1:43743-154378 GCA_910591695.1 Galerucella pusilla
CATTGGGTGATTTATACTCAATAGTATATCTGCTTAAAGATAGATATATACAGCTTTGCTGAAAAGTCTCTGCAACACGCAGTTTTGATTAAAATTATAATGTTGATATTTTTGTTAAATTTCTATCATAATATCCGAGTCAAGTTATACATTGGGATTATGTTTGGAAAGAGAAAAAAATAAGAATTTTTGTGATGGGTCACACGACCTTGGTTGTCATTTAAAAAAATTCAAGATGGCGGCCGTACGCTAAAGGTACGTCAAAAACATTTGACATTTGCTCCAAAATATGTCTCATTCATCGTCCTACAGTTTCATGACTTTCCCTTCATCCGTTTCAAAGATAATCCCTTGGTACGAGACTTTTCAGCAACGCTGTATATTTTATAATATTCATTGTATCCGATTATCTTTCCATTGAAAATATTTGTGATCAATAACTTGGGGAGCTCGTATTTGTTTAAAACAGTGAGACTAGTGTCAAATTGTGGTTTAGGAATTTGCCAAGAAGGATTGGCATGTTTGTGCGTAAAGATAGGTGAATATTCGATTTGAAGTTCTCCTGATCCTCTTATACATCACTATATACTTATGTGAAGTTCAAAAATGTATTAAAATAAAACCAACGCCAATTGTAGTACATTGGTGTACACTCTATACTTGGAACCATCGCCAAATTATATTGTTTATAGGTACCTGCATGAAACAATGACTTTGCTCTTAAACTATTTGAGAAAACAGTATTTCAAATCCCACATTATGCTGTTGATGTGATGATTTTGTGATTTTCTCAAGAAAAGATTAAATTTGAAATTGATCAAATCAGGATGGATGCTATAATTTATTCCACATCACATTGTACAAACATAAATGTATGACCCTATTTTCTTTGTTTTACATAACTAAATATTTGAATGACATGACCACTTGACGACAATCCGAATTTAATACTCTATACTTCAAATGGTCACCAAATTATATTGTTGTATAAAGGTACCCACATGAAACAATCACTTTGCAATTTTAAACTATTTTAGAAAACAGTATTTCAAATCTCACTTTGTGCTGTTGACGTGAGGATAATGTTATTTTCTCCAGAAAAAATTATATTCAGAATCGATTGAAACAGGATTAATGATATAATTGATTACACATTACATTGTACAAACGATAATTTATATATTCTCTTTGATGGCCCCATTTTCTCTGTAATTCCCAACTGAATATTTCTAGGACATGGCCATTTTATGACAATCCGAATTTAATCCAACTACTATGATCGTGCTCTCATTGAAATTTGTATTAAATCTAACCACATTGTCATTATCCCTACGTCCCAATAACGCATCTGGACGCATCTGTGATCAACTACAAAACAGCAACTGGACTAAACACATGCAGGAATCATTCACAAACAATTAAAAATATGTATAAAATTCTTTAATTGATTGCTCAACTAACTTTATGAACTATTATTAGTACCGGGTGGCCAACTAAGAACGGCCGTCGGCCATATCTCAGGAGTGGATTATAGCACAGGTTCGGGAAAAACATTTATGACAAAAGTGGCCTCGAGAAACGCCTGGAAATTATTTTCAGAATTGTAGGTCCACCGCTAAAATTCTTCAATGCAATTTTTTTCAAAATTCACTCAATTACGGAGCATATTAAATATTATAATCAGATTCCTCGACAAATTCTGTATGTTTTTAATAAGACACGCTTAAGTCCATCTCTTCAAATAAGGGGAGGGGAAGAGTAGGAACCTTGTTACGAAGAAACGCCTGTAATTCCGGTTCTGCTTGACCGATTTTAATAAACTTGATGTTGTTTGAAAGAGATTTTGTTGAAAAGTCGAAAATTTGTGAATATGAAGCAATCTGATCAATAACATAAATGCTAGAGGGCGCTGTTTTATTTTATTTTAATAGTGTGTTCTCTCGTAACAATTTGAAATGGAAGCATACAAATTAAAGTAGGCCTTTGAAAAGTAGACTAAATTAGTAATGAAACACTGCAAACCGCAAGGCGATATCTCTTTCCTATCCTGAGTTATCGTAAGAAACAGGTAAATGGCGCAATTGATCTTTTAACGTCTAGACTAGTGTAGTAAGTTGTGCTACATTTTTTCAATTATATAAGAATGTTATATATTTGTTCTCAAGCGATGTGTAAGTGAATCAAAAGCATGAAATATCAATAAAACCGATATATGCCCAGCAACAACAAATACAGTTTAAAATATGAAGCACGATTTAGGTCGCGTTATATCAAACACCTTAACTCAGTTTAATGATAACTGATGTTTTTCGTTTGTCCAGTAGGTAACTACTTTATGCGCTTCTCATTCTTATCATACCGAAAATATCATTAAATCAAAGTTAACTTGTAAAAACATGACTAATGTATTTGCCGCCATTTTATGTCCAGTTTCAATAAAATACCAAATTATTCAAGGAAATTATCTTATGCTGTGTGAATATATTTTTAACTTACAAAATGATAATTATACCTAAGTGAGGCGAAGTAGAGTAAAAATGTACCAATAATAAAAATAATGAGAGACCTGGCGAAAGAAATTCGTAATAACATTACGAGAGTTAATGCATTTACAGTCATTTTTCGTTCACTAACAACGAAGGCCTTCAATGTGTCTTATTGATATGATTATACTATTGTAGATTGTACCCATATCACATGGTCCTACACCAATGTTTGAATGCTATAGAAATCTATATACCAGGTTGGATTTTTGCAACTGGCTCCCACATATGATACACGGCTGCTGTTTTCCATACCCGATTCAATTGTTCGATTTATCACATTATTTTAAAATTCGTTCTCATTGTTAGTAGCGACAGCATTACATTTAGGTAATCTAGTGGCAACCATAACATTAGTATGCTAACAGTTTGAATTACTGCAGATCAATGTAAGATCTTTTCATTCAGGCTAAATTTAATATTTTCGGTTAACGCGAACCAGCCTTCTAGACGTTGGAAGAACAAAACCCGCCATTTACCTGTTTCTTACGATATCTCAGGATAGAAAGAAGATATCGCCTTTCGCTTTGCGGTGTTTTATTACTAATTTAGTCCACTTTCTAAAGGCCTGCTTCAATTTGTATGCTTCCATTTAAAATTTTTACGAGAAAACAAAATATTTAAAAAAAACAGCGCCCTCTAGCATTCATGTTATTGATCAGATTGCTTCATATTTACAAATTTTCGATTGTTCAACAAAAGCTCTTTCAAACAACATCAAGTTTATCAAAATCCGTCAAGCAGAAGCGGAATTACAGGCGTTTTTTTCGTAGCAAAGCTCCCCTTCTCCCCCACCCCTTATTTGAAGAGATAGACTTAAACTTGTTGTATTGAAAATATGCAGAATTTGTCGAGGAATCTGATTATAATATTTAATATTCTCCTCAATTGGGTAAATTTTGAAAATTTTTGCATTTTAAAATTTTAACTGTCAAATACGCCTTCTAGCGGTAGACCTACAATCCTGAAAATAATTCACAGGCGTTTCTAGAGGCCACTTTTGTTTTAAATTTTTTTCTTCTGAACCTGTGCTATAATCCACTCCTGAGATATGGCCGACGGCCGTTCTTAGTTGGCCACCCGGTACAAGCTGACTGCTATTAGTTATATCATGTATAACATGGAAGCTGCTCTACACAAATCAATTACAATTATTGAAACAATTATACTATCGGGGCCTGCATGTAATGTTATTGTTCAATAAAATGTGCATGTTCATCATTTATATATTCACATTAATGGCAATTCTTCAATGTTTTGGAAGTTGTATTCCTGTTATACATAATATCTAATTGTATTCGTGGTTATGTTATATCTATCAAGATGTAGTCCAAGAAGGAAATATCATACCAGTGCGGGAGTTGTATAATTTAGTGGTTTAACATTGACTATGAACATCACATTAAGTATATACCAACACAAATGTGAACTGAGAATATTTAGGGCAATTACTTTTGATTCGAATATTGTTCGAAATTCTCTTACTTCGAACAAAAGTGGTAAGTGGAATGTTGGCGAAGGTGGTCAGCTCATCACCTACATCAATTACAACATCGTCCTAAATGGCAACGCCAGTGAACCAAGAGTGAGTTAAAAATAGCTCATCAATCCGACAGGTCCTGGGTTCAATGATCACCTCCAGTAGCTATACTACAACATAATATATTTTCAGCCAAATTGAATAGGCATATTCAGTCGTAGTCCAATAGTTTCACTTTCTACGAAATAATCTGTTGATAATTTGAAATTATTTATTTCCATCGACGACAGACAGATGACGAGTTTTCCGAACGCTTCAGTAATGGTCCTTAGCTCAAGCTCGAAGATGCTTTTGAACTATGAAAGGTGAGTAATATTCAAATGGAGTCTACGATGATCTACTCTATACTTTAAATGCATTATCTTGTCTTAATATATATAAATTACGTGCCACGTGTTTGTCCACGATGGACTCTTAAACTACTCAACCGATTTCAATCAAATTTGGACACCGTGTGCAGTTTGATGCAGCTTGGAAGATAGGATAGCTTACATCTCAATTTATGATCTCAATATTCTCCTATTGCAAAGTATTTGTCTTTATCTGTTAGCTCCAAACGATTCTAACAGATGGCGACATCTCTTGACTGGATTAAGTAAGTGTTCAATAGATGGCGCGCTATGTCAAACTTCCAAACGTTTCATATAAGCTAAAATTCAACAGCATAACCACCACAATGTTGCTAAGGCACAGTATAGGTTAAATTTATTTTGTAGTAAACGAAATACAGTGAATTTTACTTTTTCAATTTTTGGTGTTAGCATACCCGGCCACGTGTTACTTAGACTGGAGTTTGAATTAAATTCATATTATAGTGAATATAATACAGTGATATTAATCCTGCTTTTTAATTATTAGTGCTTCGTTGTTCAAAACTCTAATTAAACTATATACATGTAAGTATCATCACATGTCTATGAATAAGTCTCAATGCCAAACCATGTCCATTTGCGGTTTGGATTTGGAAAATCCATGGGCTGTTGCATGTTCACGTGTTGGAAAACCCTCGAAGCTATTTGTGCTAGCGAAAGACAGGTTAACCAAAAATATTGTGCACCGATGAGTGGTAAATTAAATTGAAATTGAAATTGAAAGTACTTATTTATAATTCAAAATAATGAATATAATTGTTAGAAGATTTCAAACTATCCGCCCATTTATAAGTTCAACTGTTACATGTTATTCACTAGAAACATTGTAAACTAATCATTTGTTACAAACTTGAATAATAATAATAATAAATTTGAAATTTAATCCTTTTGTATTGATTTTGGCTTTACATCATTTGATCGATTGTGTTCAAAGTCCTTACCCGTCAAATCCCAAACCAGTAAATTTTTATAGCAGCTTTAACGTTTCCGTCTTCGTTTGTAAATAATAATTCCATTGTAATAAGGGGTAACGGTAGTGGAAAATCAGTCATGAAGGTCGCCATGTTTTTTTACAAATGGCATCTATGTAAAAAAGCATAATGGTGTCCATGTCTGATGTTATTCTACCGTTCCCCTTAAATAGTTTACAACAATGAAATATGACAAAAACGTTAGCCACAGCAACGCGTGGCCGGGTTAGCTAGTACAAATAATAAAATAAACCTTGATTATTGAACTATTTAGTTTCGGATATTATTAGGCGAATATTTATGATTTTATTGACTACCTTGATCAAAGGAGCTCGATCATTACGTAGCTAAAAAGAGTGTTAAAATGAAAACCCCATTTAAAAATCATTGATCATATACGCACGCTTCTAGGTATTATAATGAAAGTCCCATAAAAAGCGTTGTTCATTTACGCACGCTCTCCAACGTATGTGTTATGTATGATTTCACACATTTTTTTGGTTCTTTCAAAGGTGGTCGTGGATGAAGTATATTATGATCTGCAATTTCATCATATTATTCGAAACTAAGACAATACGTTGGATCTTCCGGCAATCCAAGTCTTATCATATGATGATACAGACAACGCTGGTCCATTGAAATGAAGACACGTTAGACAACGTGAGACATGCCTTATATGGTACAGCACTAGTTTCGAAACATTCTTCGAAAGATGTATAAAAGTCTTTGAATAAACCAGTCCCTGTTAATTATGCCAGAAACTCTTCCTCTCTGCTGTTAATGTATTCAGTGTTTTTCAGTAAAATTCGATAAAATGCCAATGACATGTCTGGTCCAATGAAATAACCTGCGGCACCATTACTGTATGCTCTTTCGTTGCCATCTATATCAGAATGGTCGGGAACCCCGATCACAGATAGTTTGCTGAGTCTTATCAAGTAGCATTTTGACGACGATAACCACATATATATATATATCTTCTGTATGTTCCTTGTGGTATATTATTCATTCTTTTTCTAATTTCTTGGGAAATTAAACCACAATATTTTTAAATTCTTTATTTCAACGTTTCGGTAGCGTTCCAGCTACCGTTGTCAAGAAAAAATAAGTAGAAATGAATTTTTATCCCTAACTGACACAACAGAAAAAATTTGACAACTAGACAATCAAAAATTATTTTGAAGTTTAAGACTGCAAAATTTTATCGAAAGGAACTTCGTTCCATCCGGGTGTCCCTTGACACCTCTCAAGTTTTTTTTATCCACTTATCGGTTTTTTGCTTTTTCCGATACTAATTTCCATTTTTTCCTATCTTTGATGATTTCCTGTATTTTCATCGCTCGTGAGTCAACTAATTTGGTCTTCCCATCTTATTTCTGATCTGCTTCTTAGTCTGCGTTCTGCTGTTCTCCAGTTACTCATCTTTTTAATTGCTGCATCCGGCTCTTTTCTGGTCACGTGTCCGTAACATCGTATTTTCTGAGATTTTATGTAGTTCACAATATCTCCTTCGATATCATCTTTCAGTTCAAAATTCATTGGTGGCCTACACTCATTGTCATGCTCCTTCTTGGAGCCTTATGTCTTTCTTGAAATTTTCCTCCCAAAAAACCGTCTTTCTTTGTTTTATGGACACATTATTTCATTTCCGTATGTAACTATTGGGCTGATGGAGGCTTTGTAAATTTTCATCCTGGTACTTCTACTAGGGCTGCTGCTAGCTAGCAGCCTCTGGTAAAGGAATAAACCTCTATTACCTGCCTTCAAGCGCTCTGAGATTTCTTCACTCCTTCCGTTTGCTCCGTTCACTATCACTGCAAGGTATTTGGAATGTGTAATGTCACGTACTTTGCTTTCATTTATTTCCAGGCATCTTTTCTTTGCTTCTTTATTAAGTTCAATAACTACCTATGTCGAATGTTTTTTTTTCATCTTTTGCAACTGTAGCTATATCATTGGGATATGCAATAGTGATATGCTTATTCCTCACCACAGGTCCTTAATTATACCTTCCAGGGATATTATATCGAATGGAGATTAAGACAATTAATCTCCTTGCCTCACTCTAGATTCGATGTTCAAGGGATTTGTATAACCTCCCGCTTTTTCCTGAAAAAACGATACCCACATAATACACCAAAATTAACGTTCTACTCCGTGTCGCAATTAGTCACTTATGCAACGACGCGTTTAAACCATTTGACAACGTTGTGTCAATGTTAAGCATATCTAAAGTTAAGACAACGTTGTAACAACCTTCACCCAACTGACTACTAGTAGTGAATATTTCTAGATACGTTGAAAAAAAAACATGGCAAATGACAGCTGACAAGGCAACTGATCAACAAGAAGAGCAGCTAAGAGTGCTCCAAACGTGTTCGTAGCGCACGTTCGGTTTTCATTGGAAGGAACGTTTCGGTCACGCTCGGGTATAAAGTTAGATGTTTAACAGATTTACTAGGACAGGAAAACAAAGACATTTTGACCTGGGTGCCGGCGCATCGAGGAGTGGATGGCAATGAGGAGGCCGACACTATGGCAAAAAGGGATCAGAGACTTCATTTATCGGAACTGAACCATTTTTTGGCATTGCGGAAAGCACTGCTAGATCAGCAATAGCTACCAGGGCGGAAAGGAAAACCTACACGTACTGGGCAGACATACCGGGGCTCTCTCACTTGAAGGCGTTCATATACTACCCTTCGAGTACAAAAAATAAGCAGATCCTGGAATGGAGAAGAACAGACCTACGCATTATGTCGGGACTGCTTACAGGACATTGTCGACTGAACTACCACCTAAAGATAAGTCTGGTTCAGACCTCGGACTGTCGGTTCTGTGATTTGGAGGACCAGACTGCGGAGCATATACTGCATACTATGCTCAGCCTTGGGCAGGGTAAGGTATAATAGATTCGGTTTTAGTACCTTAGAGCTGAACGACTCCAAAAAAGTATCACCAAATACAACCATGGACAACCAGAAGCACAGTATTGTAATCTTCAGGGGTGAGCCACAATAGAACTAACGAAGGTCGCTGTGGAGGTGGCGAGAAGGCCCATACACATAGAACCCAACCTAACCTAACCTCGCATAAAGTTGAAATTTTGTATATTTTGTATCTGATAGCATAGTCACGCTCGCGTCCATTATATAGCCACGCCATGTTTAAAGTGAATTCTCTTTCGGAACATAGTTGACCATCAATATTTGAGATGAGCTAACGTGAATGGAGAATGGAAAACCCCTCGCCTATTTGTGCTCTAGAAATAATTCACAAATATACCGTTTATTTCACTTCTCGATAAATATCAATTTTTAACTTTGTTGATCAAATGTTTTATAATTTTTTACTATCAAGTTTCGATAAATTTGCAACGGCCTAAAGGCACGCGTGTTTTTTCATATAAAGTACTAGTATAGTTATTTGTAATGGGTGGATAATTTTCATTTCAAAATCGCTATTTTTTGGGAATATAAGCTTAAATACAACATTTTATGAGCATATCTTGATACAGTAGTGGGCTAGGTGTCAAATAATTCTCCGAGTGCTTATTCTGGCAATCAGTAATTATTTGTTTGAAAATGTTACTATTTCATTAACACCACGGAAAGTAGTTGTCATCTTCGCACAAGAGGGCACAGATGACAGACGTTTTAAACTGAATTAGGCAACGTTCCGGAAACGACCCATGGCTATCTAAAGTTGAAACGTAAATGTTTTGAAGTGATTGACCAAATTAATTAAAAACAGGGTGGTGACAACGTTTTCTCAAAGTCCTCTACGCAACTTATGTTTGGTTGCACAACTTTTTTAAACCAATCACCGCAACGTCAAATTGCTAATTGGTTTCGTATTGAGAGGAGTTTGTTTGGCAGTTTGATAACAATTTCAACGTTACACGTTAAGAGCTTAGTGCTGTTGAAGGCGTTTGTTTGTCCAAGACAATCTTTATTGTTTTATTTGTGGGATTGGCTTTCTCCGATATATCCACACATGAAACAAAGGCGTAAATATTTCCGCCAGAAAAACAGATGCATAAGATAATAGGATCTGTTCTGGTGAATGTATACACCTGCACTGGAGTCTGAGAAGCCTGAATTCGCAATAAGGAGGTGATAAGGCAGGCCGTACTTCACTGTTTGCAGCATGCTTGTCAGAGGTCATTCTCAGTAGATACGTTTCCACTAAGAAGTATTTAGGATGTGATGAAATTCATCCTAAAGTTCCAAATTCCTTAGTAGAAGTGTGATATATGCAAAGGTGAAGAATCAAAGGAAAGATGCGTCGTGGATCACAAACGAAGTGAGGAGAAAAGGTTGGAAAACAGCAATAAGGAACTGGAGCCTCTTAATATCAGTAAACATATTGCAAGTAGAGTTTGCAAAGTAGATCCAGGAGTAATACCAAAGCCATATAAGGCACTGTAGTGGATATATTCAATGGAGTTTATCAAATTGGTACAATACATGGCTTATTAATCAGATGCTTTCCGAATGATGAAATTATTGACTGCCAAACGAATGGAATAATCCACGTCTGTAACACAGAGCATTGAAAAGTTTCTACGTGGGTTAACTTAGGCACAAAGTCCCGACAATAAATATTTATACTAGAAATGGATAATCTGAATCTGCAATTCTATTTGAATCAACGATCACAATTCGCCTGGCGCACTTTTATTCCATCTAGTGTAACAATGGGATAAACAAGAGTTGTACGGCTAAATTTGTCAGTAATATTGTGATAATCTTGATTATTCCGGCAGTATTATAATGCGTCTAGTCGTATTAAGAGTGCCTATGCCCACGACCGACTCTACTATAACCCTAAATCATACAAAATCGTTAGACGATTATCATTTGTTCAATTGCAAACCTACTCAAAAACTATTTACACCCAGTGATAAGCAAATTGATCATTTTGACAGGCATGGACATTAACCATTATTCATAACTTTTTAACAGAAGATGCCACGGGAAAGTGTAAGCCTTTACTGATGTCATAAAGGTGCAAAGTGTGAGATCTTGGATGGGTATTATTATTATTTAGACCACAATTTATCTCCTTGACAGAATTACTCCACTCTAGATATTTATCGCTGATATTTCCTGACGATAGGTATATGTAATTGTAGATATATCTTCCACTTCGAACTTGATTTTCATTCATGATTTGTTGAGAAAGTACCATCAATTGATCATTCAGTATGTGGTTGCAATGAGTTGAATTAACAGATGAACACTACTCACCCAGAAAATATATGTTTAGCACTCACCTGCAACAAAAAAAAATACATGATAATAATATAATATTAATTATCTCGGTTTTTGTCGTTGTTGACCAGTTATCAAAAGAATGCGAGTGTATTTTAAATTAATTATCAAGTCGTTGTGTGCTGAATTGAAGGTAGCGCGATTAGTAGGTTGTACAAAAAGGGCGCAAAAGTTTTCTCAAAAAACTTGCACAAACTTGAACAATCAAGAAAGAAGTAACTGAGTGCACAAGTTGTACAAAATATTTTTTCTATAACTACCTTTTTCAAGATAAAATATCTCAACAATATATTTTTGTTAATGATTTTATCTTGCTTTTTCCCACATTCCATGAATTCGTAGTATTGCATTTCTCAATTTGTATTTGAAATATCAAGTTATGGGCATGTGGATCTTCCATCTTATGCCAGATCTCGCACTATAAGTAGTATAGGTAGTATACTGTAAGGAGTACCTATTTATACGTTCAACTCTATAACACAAATCATTAAAAACGTAGTCAAATGCTTTGAATCTATCACACGTGTTTTTTCCAATACATTCCACTATAAAATGTGATAGGTACATCAAAAAGTATTGAAATAATCTCAGATTTTTTTTATCATAATAATCCGCACAACTTGAGTTCTTCAAAGCGTAAATGTTATGGGGAATCTTATTGACTATTGAAATTGGGATAATGCGATTCTTTGGATACAATCCATTTTGGTTATATGTATGAAAATGAAGAGAAGCATCTACAATTTGTATCAGATAATACGAAGGTAACCTAACCCTCGTAATACGGAGGTATGTGTTCTTCATCTAATTTACCTACAGTGTGACCCATTTTGTTTGGAAGCACCCCCGTAAAATCCGCATTTTTCAACCGATTTTGTTCTATTTTTTTTTGTTAGATTCAGTATCAAAAAGAGTATTTATTTTGGCACAAATTTTTGTAGCTTACTTACCATTTTCAAAGCCCTCTATGTCAATTTTTCTACATTATGCATTTTTTTTCTCGAAAATAACCATACCAAAATTTTATAGAAAAAATTTCATTAACGACAAAGTTATTACAAGATGAATTTGGTAAAACTGGTATTTTCATTAATTTTTTATGTAGAATGTAGACAAATTTTTGAAATGGCAACATGGTAAAAAAAAACTAGGACTCAAACATATTGCACAGTGAAATTTCGAAGCCGATAACTGGACCCGTTCTGGAGTTATAGCTTCTGAAAATAATGTAAAATTGTGCTTAATAATTTGGATTGTTGGCAAAGTAGTCTATGACAATACGGTCATTAAAATTTCTTGCCTGCGATTTTTTTTAAATACGTTTGTTCAGTGCTCCAGTCTCAATATATTTTTTTTTTAATTTTGTGCACTTCAAAGCAGCAAATACAGCGATCTGGATGTCTCCGATTAACTATTTCTATTACTTCTCGTTCACCTCCATCATTGTAACCACAAAAAAGTACAATTTTAACTTAGTCTTGAATAGTTTTTAGTTAGACATTCTGTGTGAAGAAGATTAGTTTTTTTTATGTTTTAAGTTAGAGATTATGTATTATGTGAAGAAGATTCGTTTTAGGTTATAATATAAAAAAAAAATAAATGCAAGCGTAACTTTCATTTATTGATTTTTTTTTACCGAAGAAAGAGGGGGAGGTAACGTTGTTACTATTTTTCCGATATCCGGTAGTATATACTTCAGTAATTTTATTTTTTCAATATTAATATCACCCTCTTTCGTATCTAGTTGTTAAAATTGGGGTATTAATAAATAATTATTTGATATTATGTGTATTAGTTTTAAAACATCTGGTATATTGCACCTGTATGATTTACGATACCGTACGCGCAAATCAGTCCGCGAATTTCTTAAGATTTTTAAGTAGGAGACCTACTGAGTGGGGTCGACAGAAAAATAATAAAACTTGGCAGCGAGACAAAAATTGGCTCTCTTGCTCTTTGCTTTGCACTTATAATACCAGCTGCCGTTATCCGACCGACCGGAGACTGATTTTCGTGCACGAGGTAAGCGAATTGAAAGAGTATATTGTAAATAATTTCTTCCGTTATAAATTCATTCACGCCTGACTTCTTTTATTTTAACATTATCATTGATAAAATTTAATTTTGCTCATTGCCTGCTTAATTGTAGTAAAAGTTTCTGTGTATTTGTGTACAATTCCGAACTATAATTTATATTGTTGGCTTTAGGGAAAAGAGATATATTTGGGAAATTTCAAGGATTGTCGCTGCCAGAGCAGGTAGATTCTTGAAAGGTTTTCAAAGTATTTCGTGGAAACCCGACTGCCGCCGTTCATCTGACAGGAAAATATTTTCAGGAATCTCAAAGGCTGATCGCTGCCTGAGCAGGTGAATTCTTGAGTGGCTCTGAAAATATTGAAAAGAAACCCGACCGAAGGAAACAGTTCATTGTAGTAGATTGAGATATTTGATCAAAGACAACTTGGAACAGTCTCGTACGTGCACGCTGCCTTAGCAGGTGCTAACATTTCGAGGATTTTCCAAGGCGTTGAGCGAAATAATCTCACGGGTGTTCGCTGCATAAGCAGGATCACAAGGGAGAGGTTTTCGGACTCTATTGTCTAGCTTTCATTTAAGTGAGTAATTTAGCACCAACGGCTGGGGTAACGTCAATCTAAAACAGGTTCCGACAACCGTGATAACCTGGAATAATCTTGTACATGTACGCTGCCAAAGCAGGTACAACATTCGGGAGGTTTCCAGGCAAATTGATAAAATTCCCGTCTTAAGTATCGGCAACTAAAGGTTTTTTTTATAAACTACTTTCGTTTTGATTAAATCTGTACACAAATATCAAGAAACGCTTAGTTAGACCCGCTAGTACCCTAATAACGCTTTCTTTGACCGCTAGTTAAGATTCACTATTTTCACCTGCATCTAGTCATAACAGTAAGCCTTGCACCTCAGCTTGTACGTATCTTGTAAAACGAATTCAACTAATTTATTGCTTGGTGTTGTGGTTTTTTTTTTTGGTTTTAGTATTAACGTAGTTAATTATTGTAATATAGGATATACGTACTATTTAATTTTAATATTCATTTAGTTATTCAAAAATAAAGCTCCGTATTTTCAAAATAAATTATTTCAAAGTAGAAATAAAAAACTATAATTTCTCAGCAGCTGGTAGTTTCATTTTCCGATAGTGGTGAACAATTAAAGCCTGTTTCCCACTACGTGTACGTCAAGGTCAAGAACAACAGACCCCTGGAATTACTTAACCTCCATCTGTTGCTACCCTGGTAACTCTAGACGCTGCATTCTCAAGAGTTCGGTGGAGTAAACCATCCCAAAAATCTGGCGCCCGAGAAAATCTAGTAGATACTGAACCCGTGGGTGTCATAGTGACGTCCGTAAACATAGTCAAAAGAGAAAGCACGTCACACAGTACAAGGTATATGTTCTCCGTCTTCGAGCTCAGAGCCTCATCACGGACTGAAGAAGACACCAAATTCAGAATCAATACATTTCTCCCAGTAACGGAAGTGTAAAAGTTGTGACACTAGCCACATCTTCACCTCCAACCGCAAACCAAAATGTAACACCTAACCAACAGAATGGTTTGATGTCAGATTTTTCGAATCTGAAATTGGAATTAAAAACTATTGTGGCTATTGGGGTGAGTGGTAGGGAGAAATTGTTTGAAATTATTCCCTGAATATTCTGAATGTTTCCAATAAACATGCAACATTTCATTTCGATCACAATCCTTGCGAGCAGGAGCAGACATAACTTATCCAAAACAACACAGAGGTTGAAAGTCTTATCGTGTAGCAGAGGGTTACATAGATGACTCCATGAGTATTTCAGAGGTGGCCAACAAAATATTGATCGCACTTGCAGTCAGTATCGTCTGGGGTATCACATTCCGTCTCCCAATCAAGTGAAACATTGCATATTTGGAAAACACTGATATGATAACGGACGACACAAATAAAATCACATCACGCGAATCTTGTTCAAAATTGTTCTAATTGCAAATTTCATATAAATATTGTGAATAAATAAAACCATGCAGAATAAACAGTTAATAGAGTCCGTAGATTTTCTTGGCCTTAAAACGATAAATGATTCCTAGGTAAAAATTAACTATTTAATATCTCACTGAACAGGTTACCTTTTCGCCTAGATACCTAAAACATAAAATGTCATTTCTTGACATAATCGGATGAAAATGAAGTTATTGAACTTGGAGTATGTTTAAACCAGGAGGAGCATTTAACAAAACTTCTTCTCTCCTTCTTTTCATTCATTTCTTTTTAGACAAAATTTTATCAATACTTGAATAAATGCTGGATGTCAATTTGAAGGTTTCCGTAACTCTGCATTTTCAGTAAATGTGATGAAACAGATTATATTGAATATTGACATTTTTTTGCCAGCTGTTGGATTTGATTTTCACTGAATACGGCTGCTGAGTTCAACTGTGGTGGATATTGTGTAGAAATTTTATTGTGAATAGATTGATGATACTCCATTTATTGGTTGGATAATATTCACATATGGTAAATCGTTGTTTACAATACATCCTTTCACAGGTAAGCAGCAAGTTCTAAACAGTTCTAGAGTTTCACAGTTCTGAAATTCCCAGTGTCGTGTCATTTGATATATAAATACTATTCACCTATTCTGATAAGAATACATGTTTTGAATTAAATATCGACGGCAGTTAACTTTAATTCTTCTAGTAATAAATAGATCTAAGATAAATATTTTCATTAAATTCAACTTTTTCAAAGCATGACACTGTTATTGGAATCAGTGACGTTTTCAGTGTGTATTGCTATCTTTGTTTTGCAATGAGAAAATCGACTTAAGTGCTCGTTTTAAGCAAAGTGTATTGACAGTATAGAGGGTTATTCATCTAGTCTATTTCATGATCGAAGCTCGAGACTCAGATATCGAATAAATCAAAAGTAAGCAGAAGTTTTGATGTCGAAAAATACCAAATGTTGTTCTGTGCTGAAATGCATGTAAAACTTAATATGAAAATATTCACAAAAACAAGATTTGACTTGGGAATTTATATTATTAATAAGAAAAAACAAGCAAGAAGTATATATTTTGTTCATCTAGGCGAATAAATAATGAAAATTTTCAAAAATGGAACATTAACAACAGGCGCGGAGGGATAGTAATACAGAATAAATTCATGCAAACCCAGTAAACATTTCCATATGCATATTTTATTTCGATGATTATATATGCATCGGTGTAAAGCTACAAATAAAAGTCAGCAAATTCTTCCCATGGGTATATTGGTGGAAATGAACTTTTCTTAAATGTGTTTTCAGTAGTAATACCCCTAGGGTCTTGATAATACCGAGATAGTTTTGTCATAGAGAATGCTGAAAGCGTGTTGCTTGATAATAGCCCAAGGCCGCAGGCCGAGGGCTATTATCTTTGAGCAACACGCTTGAAGGATTCTCTACGACAAAATTTTGAGTATTTATCAAGACCCGAGGAGTATTCGATAAGATAATTTTTTACTTTGTAGATAACAAAAAATTGATTGTCAATCTGACGCTTAATACTTTTCAATACAAACTTTATTAGTTTTAATCAAAAATTATCCATTTTTATTTGAAACTACAGTTGTAAAAAGTACAATTGGTGAATTGATTGAATCGTTAGATGCAATACCAAATCTTTCCGACATTTTTAATCCAGTTGTCAGTTTGACGTTTAATTAGTTTTTAATAAAACATAAACACCAAACTGAAAACACCACAGGTAGGGTATTTTCGCTGTAATACAGCGGTGATTGGATGAAATTTGACACATGACTTGAAATTAAGTAATTTGATTGGTTACTATATTCAGTAAAAAATTATCTTGGTGTTTACTTTTTATTAAAAATTAATTAAACGTCAAACTGACTATAACTAATAAACTATTAAACGTCAGATTTACAATCAATTTTTTGATATCTACAAAGTAAAAAATTAAATTATCTTATCGAATACTCCTCGGGTCTTGATAAATACTCAAAATTTTGTCGTAGAGAATCCTTCAAGCGTGTTGCTCAAAGATAATAGCCCTTGGCCTTCGGCCTTGGGCTATTATCAAGCAACACGCTTTCAGCATTCTCTATGACAAAATTATCTCGGTATTATCAAGACCCTAGGAGTATTACTACTGATAATATAATCTAATAGTTGCTCTCAATTCATAAATACTGAATCAATGATCCAATTAATTTTAAATACGCTGTATTTCCCAATTCATGCTATAGGATCAGCTGAATATTGATAACAATCTAACCAATCATTTGGCAGCAGAAATGCCAACAAGGTATAGTTTGGGATGCCATCAAAGCTAGATGCACATTGGAAAATTTACGGAAAGTAGAAAACAATTACAAAGAGCTCAATATTTTCAGTAAGTTTTTGCAATCATTTTCAAGTTAATTTAAGTTTGGTACGTTCTGGAATCAATCAGAAAGGAAGTTTCGAGATAACAGAGTCCAGTTTCCAAGGTATACTTAAATTGCTGTATGGTACAGTGTGTCCCAAATTCGGAACATATCACAGGGATCTCGCAAACGGCAAGAGATAGGGAAAAGCTGCGCATTAGAGAAAAAAAAAGTTATGGGAACGAAACAAATATTCCAACATGGTAACCACAATGAAATAAGTGATTCGTGAAGGTGGGAGAGAAATCCAGGTCCGTATTTGGAAAAAAATCAGTTGATGATGCATGTGGGAATCCAAAACATCGGATGCATATGTAGATGACATAATATTAAAAACAATAAAAATGACTATAAAGAAGTGCCAACAATTTCTCGTAATCTTTTGAAATATCTTTGCAAAAAAATAAAAACAAAAATTCAACAAATCGCTTGTTTTTAATCATCTCAAAAACAAAAAAAAACATTTGAAATCTTTTCGCGTCTAATTATTGTGCTCTTGGATGCGATACTGTCAAAATTTAACCATTTCTCTACCTCTCACTGTTTTCGAGATTCCCATGATACGCCTCGAGAGAGGGAAGGATTTTATAAAAATTTTCATTCCCACTTTCTTCCAACTGACTGGTGAAAAAAAAATTCCCCTAAGTAACTTATGCTGAAGGTTAAAGAAAAGACAATATT
The DNA here is from genome assembly GCA_910591695.1 of Galerucella pusilla. Taxonomy (NCBI): domain Eukaryota; kingdom Metazoa; phylum Arthropoda; class Insecta; order Coleoptera; family Chrysomelidae; genus Galerucella; species Galerucella pusilla. The sequence goes on from CAJUYI010000325.1 coordinate 61,577, forward strand.
TCATTGGGTATTGAATTTCCGATTTCAGACAACAAAATTTTGAACTATTTCTTTCAGTTAGTTGTCTCACTCTTCTCTTCCAGTAATTTCACACGATGAAGGAGAAAGTACTGAGTAAACTCCCGTAAAGCTAATTAATTCAACGCATGAAAAACTGATACCTCAGCTTCGAAAAAAAAAACATACATTAATAATAATACAAGCGAGAAGTAAATATGCCTTTTTTCCTCATTAATAAAAATAAACGTATGAGAATAAATCTACAATTCACATAAAATGCATATTCAACAGCATAAACGTAGGCCTTTATTTAAAATGTTTACTTTTCCAATTTTTCAAATGAATGTAGGGCCTATTTATTCCGACGGTTTGCAGGCGGTGAAAAAATATTTCTTCAAGCTTATTCACTTTATTATTTATCATGTTCCTCTTAACCCGCTTTTTTTGTATTTCTGTTCGGGTGGAGCTTTGTACACGATTTAAAACTTATTTTTCGATGGGTTGAAGATTTAAAATTCTCAACATAATTTAAAATGACAATGAAAGGAAATATGAAAATAATTGAAGGAGATGGAGAATTATTGATAAAACGTAAATTTTTTGATTCTGAACATCATTCCATATTTCCAGTTCAGCACATTAGAAATTTTTTTTGCATTGATTATTTCATAATAATAACATTCACTACGGTCAGATTCATTGTATCTACCAATGAAATTCTCACGTGATTTTTGAATTTTTCCGGTGATTAAAAAGTCTCTCATAAGGATTTGGAATAATACACGAGAGGCCGCTCTACTGGGGGTATATAATATTTATGGATATATTTAGCGAGCCCATGTACAGAAAATGTGAGCGCTATTATGGAATACCTATACTCACATACTCTGCTTTTGTAAGAACCTACAAGGACTCGGATAGAAGCACTTTGGAGAAGAAATAATACAACCATGACAATTACTGACCATCCCTCCAGTCAAACTTGGAAGTAGATAATATGGGAAATGGTACAAAGTTTCCGTTCAAGTACCTGAGCTGTTGAGCAAAACACAAATGGAGCAATGAATATGTTTGGTGAACGATCCTGATAAAAATGGAATCAAATGATGTGCATGAAGCGAAATTGAGATTTACAGAGGTAGGATCATCTTGTTCGTGATTTGAAATAAAAGCTTGCATGTCATGGTTCACCTGGTTCAGGTGATGAAAATATACTTGTAGAAAAGGTTATTTGTCATTGATATATCTAGTATTATCGTTCCTGGAGTTGTGTTTGTATTAGATATTTCTTGAATTTCACAATTTTTCATAGGAATGGAAAAAATATGCGAATATTTTGTTTTATTTTTTTCTCACAAAATTGGTATCAACAATTCTTGTTTCATGAGCTTTCCAACTCTGGAAGTTCTTCTAGATAAGAGCTGTTACTCGTAGTATATTTATATACGTACATACTTACAGTCTAACGTAATTGCATTCCTCCATATATTTCTATCAAAATATTATTTTGACGTTATATCTAGGAAATCGTATATAGAGAAAAAACAATACATAGAATAAGATTAACATGAATATTGGATATCCATTGGCGTAAATTGTGAATATAGGTAGCACATATAGCATCATATACAGGGTGTACTTAAATGAACCTTACAACGTTTGCATGTAGGTACCTCTCGTAAAATTGAAAAAAATGATCTAGGGATTAAGGGGTCCAGGCTATCTAATTTTCGAAATATAGGGTGTGAAAGTCAAAGAACATTTCAATGTTTCAATTTGATATTTTTAAAATGGATAGATAAATTGGTTTGACATTTGGCAGGTTGTTTTTAAAAGTGGAGAGGCATATTTTGATGGAAAACATTTTCCAATTTTTCGATCCAGTGGTGTACATTTGGAAGAATATGCCCCATTTCCACTCCCATTTCTCACGCAACTGGCATTTAAAGCTATTTTCATTTTATTTTGTATTCTCTAATGGTTTTCACGTGAAAAACGCATACATATCAAAAAATTTGTAGTTTTCAAGATAATAATGGTTTCATGGAGTCTGTAAGATCAATTTTTTATATTGAAATAGAAAAAATATTTTTCCTGTATTTTTCTTCAATAACTACCAAACTACTAATGGTTAGAATTTGTAACGGGAACTCATTTATGGAACAGCAATACAACTGGAATATTCGAAAAAGATTGTTGAAAATTCTTGAACAGGATTGTGATTTTATGACTCATAACTTGAACCCTGTATTTCGAAAAGTGAATAGGCTGGACCCCTCAATCCTTATATATCATTTTATCCAATTTCACGAGATGTATCAACATGCAAACGGCAAATGAATTATAAGAAAGAAATTTATTATTTATGGGTTCAAGTGAACACAGAAGAATGGGTGAAAAGTTTTATATTGGACTACTAGTTATATTACCCACAGTTATCATAGTCATGGCGTTAGTAATCGTTTTTAGTTTTCCGCGCGAAGTTTTTTCTTTGAATTTTTAATTGGAAGTATCCACAGAGAAGTTTGCTTTCAATATGATTATTCTTGAACAGTAGTTTGAGTAGCACAAACGCTCCAAGCTTTCTAATGTAAAATATATATTATAGTATTATAGTATAAGGGTTTTCTGTCTCATTTTTATACTATGGTAAAAAAATATTGTCGAGAAGTTTTCGTTAATATTCATGGAAATAGTGAAGGAAGTTATAGCATAGCACGCATTGATTTTTATCGCAAACTGTACTAATAGAGCTGGTACCAATATAATTCTCATATGTACCGGGAAGGGGACAAAGCAGGAAGGTCATGGCACATATCTTGGGATTGGATTGTAGTATACAGGGTGTCCTAAGATTTTTTTACAGGCTGTAACTCAGGAATTAACGAATAGGTTCATTTGAAAATTGCGTAATCTTTAGACATTTTCAGTTCAATGTTTAATTGCAACAATAACCAGAACATTTAGACTTCACAGTGATTTCAAGAAAGATGTACAAAATGGTCTCCGTCTGCATCAACACAAGCATCGAACCGTCTAAGTAGTTCACGTGTACATGCCACATGTATCATGGTTATTACAAGCTTGTTGAAATGAATTGAAATTTTTGTATAATTATCCACTTGAGTTCCCTCACTGTGATACACTGTTGAATTTGAAATAAAATGCTTTTTCATTTGAGCTAAGTTTGATCCTTCCTTCCACTGAATTTTTCTCATTGCTTATATGATGTTGTCACAGATACCCTGTATACCTCGGATTAAATCACTATAGGTCCCAAAAAGATTACCCAATTTTCAAATAAACCTGAATAACAGCCTGTTACAAAAGATCTTGAGACACCCTGTATAGTATAAAATTATTCACAGGCTTGTAGGTCCACTGGCTAGAGTGCGTGATTGAATTTGGAAATTTGAAAGGCAAATTTTGCAAAATCTGCTTAGTTAATGAGCATGACAAATGAAGTCATCTCAACCCCCGGAAATTCTGCGTAGGTATATTTGATATTATATGTTTTATTCTACAGAATAAGAGGTGGGAGAGAGTGTTGAGCTATGTAATAAAAAAACATCTAAAGCTCAGTTGTACTTGACCAATATTTGCAAAGTTGGTACTGTTAAATAAGCCAATGTGAGTGTTGTGTACTTGTAACATGTCCATAGACCTTCTTCAATTTCCGCTCGTTGTCTCAGCCACTTCCAATCCCCAAACCTGATTCTAAGACAAATTACATCTTCCAACGGCCATTTTAGCCCTCCTCGCTATCGCTACCTTCTTTTTTATTGCCTATTTCAATCTTATTTACCTGGTAAGTCCAAAACTATATTTTATAATGCATTATTTCCATTCAAACTAATGGTCCAGAGATTGTTATCACATATACTCTATTTTCTACATAGATGAAACAATATTTGCCCCGTAGCCATTTAGCTATCTGTTTCCTGAATACCTGTAGATAATTTTAAAACCAAATATTTTTCAAGTTACAAATTACTTTTATGCAAACATTTGAAAGTTTTTTACTTTTTCGGAATAACTCTTTTAAACTATAGAAAATATTTTCATTAGAAAATCAATTTATACCCACCTACAAGATATCCCCTATGTATTTTATCCTGTCAGTGCCGGCATCACATATCATAAAGTGTTAAATTTTTCCTAAATGATTTATTCATTCATGTAAGACATAAAATTATGCCATAATTTAGTTTTTTCAATTATTGATACATTATTTTTTTTTAGATTGCTAACTTTATTCATCCATTCCATTCCAGTTCCTACATATCCCTAACTGACTGAATTTTCAGGTAAGCACAGCTGCTAGGGTACCTTTAATAATAGAGTACCCTCAATACCCTTCAATACTAGGTGAATACCACGGGACAAAGCTTTGATCAAATACAGAAAATCAAAAAATCCCTCCCTTTGGGAATATTACAAACAGTTGCGCAACTTCACTTCAGCTAGCATTAAAAGAGAGAAGAAAGCTTATTTGGAATTCAAACTCTCGTATTGCACTGTCAAAGAAAAGTGGAACGAGATGAATAAAATAAAGGTCACGCAAAAGAGAAATATGGTTCTTCCTGCTTCTTTAAAAAAAGCAAATGAATATAACAATTTTTTAATAAATGAAACGAAAGACATCCGTATTCCTGACAGAGAGTTACTACAATATTACAATAACAATGTTACTGATATTGTTGATAAACAATTCAGTTTTAATCACACCAGTGGAAGCGAGATTCTCAACATTATCAAAAACATTAAATCCAAGGCTTATGGTGTAGATGAATTGAATATTCAAATTATATTACTTTATTGCCCAACGATTTGTCCCTTTCTTGTTCATATCTTTAATAAATGTATAGATAACTGCTACTTTCCTTATACATGGAAAAGAGCGTATGTGATACCATTACCTAAGACATCTAATCCCACTGAATTTCGTCATCTAAGAAGCATTAGTATTCTTCCTACATTTTCCAAAATACTGGAAAAAATATTAGAAAAACAAATTAGGACTCATCTTTACACTTCATGTTTACTGCCATTAAATCAATCTGGCTTTAGAAGTGACTACAGCTGCGCTACGGCACTGACAGCTGTTACTGACGATATTGTTGACTCTCTGGATAGAAATAAACTTTGCGTTCTAATACTGCTCGATTACTCACGTGCATTTGACAATCTAAACCATCACATTCTTATTGCAATGTTACATTATCTGGGATTTAATGTATCAGCTATTAAATTAACGAAGTCCTTTCTTTCAGACAGAGAACAAATCGTAAAAATTGATCAAGATGTATCAACTTGTCTCTCGGTAACACAGGGTGTACCCCAGGGTAGTATCTTAGGGCCTCTACTGTACACATTATACACTTCTAATTTTCACAAGTACTTAACTTATTGCAATTACCATTTCTACGCGGATGATTCCCAATATTATTATTCTTTTTCCTTATCTGAAATTACTTTGGCAATGGGGAGAATCAACGAAGATTTATCAAAGATTGTTTCTCTATCCGAAAAACATATGTTGAAAATTAATACAAATAAATCATATGCAATATTGTTCGGTCATGAAACACACAGACTACTGGCGATGCAACAACTGCAAATCTTTATTGGTAAAGAAATGCTGGGTTTTAGCAATCAGTGTAAAAATTTAGGTGTAATATTTGACCACAAGCTCCACTTCGACAAACATGTTTCCGAAAAAATTAAAAAAGCGTATGCTTCATTAAAACTTATTTATCCTCATCGCTACGAAATCAATACCAATACCAAGAAAATGTTAACAGATTCACTGGTCTTATCCCACTTTACTCATTGCGATACTGTTTATGGACCTTTTCTCAGAAAATCTGACTGCTACCGCATTCAGAAGGTTCAAAATTCATGCCTGCGTTTAATATATGGCGTCAGACGAAGAAACAGAATAAGCTACAAGCTGAAAGAAATTGGCTGGCTTAGTATGGTCAATCGACGGAAGTTGCATGCCTACTGCCTCTTTTACAAAATTTTAAAATCCAATAGCCCGTCATATTTACGTGAGAAAGTAAAATTTAGAACAGATGTTCACAATTTGAATCTAAGATCAAAGAATAAAATCACTATCCCTCGTCATAAAAAGAAATTATTTAAGTCTTCCTTTTCCTACCAAATTGCCTCAGTTGGTGCATTTCTGGATGTGCCAAGGTTCTCGCTGTCACTGGCAGCATTCAGGAATAAACTGCGTAAGGAGTTGTTTGAACACCAGTAAGTTAAATCTGAGTTTAGCCAAGGAGCTTGTTTCAGCACACCAATTGGTTTTAATATAAAATTATATTATGTTAATGTAATGTTATTGAAATAGTTTTTTATATATACATAATTCAGAACCTTAATATTAAGTATTAGTTAATCTTAGGTAACTCTTGGTATGATTGTTTTTTAGTTTTCTTCTAAGGTTGGTGGGGAAGAATTGGTCAATAGACCTATCACCTAACCTTTTGTTTGCCATCTTTTTCTGATAAAGTGTATTACAGAGTTGTTTTTTTGTTATATGGTGAACAATAAAGAATTTATTATTATTATTACCACTGGGATATCTTATGATACCTATCAATAATACTCTAGTCACCTTCAATCCACTGACGACCTTACATGTCAACCATGTTTCTGTTGAAAAAATTACATCCGACATTGTGAATTGACAATTTGTCATTGAAATGTCTTTGTTTATGGAAACTTCAATAATTTTGAAAGGATATTCTGATGGATGTTTTTTCTTGCTTGTCTGTGTGTAGACATGGCTGTGTTTTTCCCAGAGTTAGATCGGTGTATGTTTGTAATACCAGCAAAATGATTGTATCACAAAGTATAACTTCTAGTTCTGTGTTAGGTGTTAATGAATGTTTTGTGTCAAGTGAATGTTTTGGGTGGTTAGATTTATGAGCGAGTGAATGATTGTAGAACGTCAAATTTGGATATTTTGGACAAGATCTAACAATAGGTACCTTAAATTTGTGCATCATATTTTTTATTGTTTATGTATAGGTATAGAAAGCATTTTTGTTTTTCGTTAGTTTGTTGTGAATTTTGTTCATTATTCATATCAAATTATATCACTCTGTCCATGGAATTGTAAAATTTTCTTGCTCTCTCCCCGGCGGGCCATTAAAATATAGATTCATCCAATAATACTTCGAATTAGACGTGGTTTGCTCACATTTTTTCCAGTACACAAAGTAAGCGTTACTCAACCAAATATAGCTGAAAAATTGACGTTTCCTACGATCTGTCATATTTTAATTTATTCTCCCTCACTCTTAATTGGTGGAGTTACTCTAGCGCTGCTCTAGCTTGGCTGGAGGATATAGTGTTATGTGATCTGTTTTGGTAAACGTAGTAAATTGATATATCTTCAGTAGGTATGGTGTGCAAAGTCCTGTATATAATTGATTGGAACAGGGAACTTCTGCATCTTCCCATAAGTTGCAGCACCTGTTTATCTCAAACGGTGAAGTAGCAGTACTCGATCTCAATACACAAATAGGTATAAGTTTGGCAAGTTTATCTGAAAATACGAGGCATCGGTAAGAGTTGAGGAAACATGGCGCATATCTGTCAAAGACGTACAAATGGCGTACGGTACCAATTTTACCAAGTAAAACTGAAAATACAAAGGTCACTGACAATACCAACGACACTGGATCAATCGATATCAGTCACTCGAGGAAGTGAGAGGGAAGAACACACGCACGCGCTTGCCAATGAGAAATCAGCTAGTCAGGCCTTTCGAAAATAGACACCGAACTATAATAACAAATGTACCTATACCATCTCGTTTGGAAATATCATCAAATCATTGAATAAGAAGCAATGCTTAAATTATCTCAAATGGTGAATTCAATATCAAATCTTATATCTGTTGATGCTTTCATTTGATATAATCCCACAAAAAAAATTGCCATCTAATAATCTATTCTCGAACTTATGAAACGGAACTTGATTCAGGGACTAGTGGAAATCCAAATGATTATATCACAGCTGGAATTGAACTGAAAGAGAGTTTCATAAAATCGAATATTATATACATGATAAAAAGTTGCTTCATCAAATGTATTCCTATTCCTATTCCTGAATTTTAATGTGAATAGATGAAAATTTTATTCATGGAATCCCGTTTGCTTCTTGTTGACTCTCACAGGTGTAGCTGAAAGTATTACAAAACCTCTGCCAATGGCAACTGATGAAAAATATTAAATTCCTAGAATTATCCAGTTTCTTGCAATTCAGGATACATGGTTAATCAATAAGTGTGAATATGCAGATAATACCATACCTACCATATATTGACCAAATATATTTACATATGGAATACACACCACAGTGAAATACAAATCACACATAAACATGAAATATGCTATATAGAATTTTGACTGAATATATATCACACATTAAATCTTTATAAAAATAATTAATTGAAATGCTGAACATACCAACCAAATTAATTACATCTAGGAGTTTCAATCCTAGATATCTCAACAACTTATTGGCAGACCTAGTAAATTTATTAAGTATGTAAATTCGAGTGAGTCATTAATTTTTCACGATGCTAATGGATGAATTTTGCCACTCCAAAAATATACATACAAAGTAGAAGTAGGGGTAGAATTTTGTACTTTTTGCGCATCCCACTTTGCATCGTCCAGGATCCGCATAGCAGATTTTTGCAGTCGGAATCAGTCCCAGCTGCATTTCCCCATAATAATATACCATAAATTAGTTGGGGATGGACAATTGCAATATATGAAGTCATAGAAATATTGAATACTAAAGAGGATTTCAACTGTCGCAGTGCAAAAACCTGAGATGTTTATTTTGAACATAAAGAATTCAGATTAAGTTGCAATTCAGGTAAGAACCTATCTAAGATTGAACCTAAATATACCACAGGATCTGCTTCTCAACTAATCTACTAAAACAAGCCTCGCATTGGTGAAATAATACATTCGTGAACGTTCAAGAATTGTACAATTTCAAAAAATTGAAAAGTGATCAGATCGTGTTTATCGGAGAGTTTCGTGAAAACTATATCTATTTAGGTCTTTTTGTTGACAATGAACTGTAATGTTTTTTCCTTGTTTTTAAATGGATTTGTTTTTTTCTTTTTTTCAAGCACTCACGCATTTTCAAGTAGCTGTTACTTGTTAACTGAAAATCCCAGTTTCGCTACCATTATCGCTATGCTAGAGTGAGTGTTTTAAAAATTATTGCAATAATAGCTGGTAGTGCAGATGATTTTGAATGAAAACGATAAGACTGAAGTTATACATACTGTGCTGGATATTCTAAGTCTTCTAAAGTTCCGTGCAAAAGAGAAATATTTTTGGCAATTTCTATCATGTTTCACCACCAAACGATCAACAATTTCTATATTTTTGAAGACAAGGACAAAAACAGATTTCTTATATCCAAAATTTTTCATTTCTGTTACTTAACCTCATTTCCCTCACATACTGTCAAATGAGCTAGCAACCAATAAAATACGAAGAGCTCAAAGTGTAATTAAGGCTGTTATTGTTCTGTGGTCAGATGTTTTTGGTATTTGATTTAAACTACATGGTGCCCTTTGCCAAGACCAAAAATGGGAATACAAAGAATCGAATCTCCTTATATAGTCTCCAAGGATATTACGAATATATTTAGTAGTAATACCCCTAGGGTCTTGATAATACCGAGATAATTTTGTCATAGAGAATGCTGAAGGCGTATTGCTTGATGATAGCCCAAGGCCGCAAGCCGAGGGCACTAGTGCGGGAAAGTAAAATTATGCACATTTTGACCTTATTAGATAGTTTTTTATTACGGAAGTCATAACTATTCTTACACCAGGTAAATAAATAGTCCATCAAATAAAATCAACATATTGTTTTCTAGCTTTTTGTTGCATTTTTAATTTTCTGAAAATATAAAATAATGAAAATATTTTGATATAACCTTGTAAATTCTTTGAAGTAGTGTCACAAAACAACTATCAAACCACCCGGGTTTGATATGAGAAAAATATATCAAATGAAATTATTTCATCTACAAATAACTTAAAATTGTTGCCGTCACCTTCATCGTCATCTTTATGTGACCTGCAAACGATGCCATCCCCATCAACGTCATTCACTCACCAGTTAACACCAAATAACTCCATTGGACCGGCAATTTTAAGTAATTCACAGAATGCAACAAATTTTGTTTCTAATATTAATATTTATAAAAATAATTGATAATAATAATAATAGTTTTTGGTCCAAGTTTTTTATATGTATGTTAAAATAAAATAAATTTTGAAAAATGGGTTGATATATTTTTTTGTATATACGGTCGTAGAAAAAATAATGTTCCTAACTCATGCGTAAAGTGTCTTTCCCGCCCTTGACCGCTTGCCCGAACTCCGCTTCGCGTCGTTCGGGTCAACTGCAGTCGCGTGCGGGGAAAGTATCACTTTCCGCACTTGTTAGGAAAATTACTATTCTAGTCCTCTCCATACTTTTCAAGTATTTGACAAATTTATATTTTGGCTCTTGATTGAATTTTTCGACTCTTCAGCAGTTTTAGACTTCTTCCAATACTTTTCCCGAAAAACAAGCCCACATCTCCACCATCGGAGTTTGAACCCTTCAATATATTTTCCATGGTTCCTAAAAACTCGAAAGGTCATTTTTCCTTTTCTTCGAACGTTTTATCGAATATATATTTTCTTTGTGTTGAGATGCAGTAGTTGCCAAAGAACAGCCTGCTATTTGAGAGGACATAGCTGGTGATTCAGAATAAGATGCAGGTGTTTGGGAGGAGTTTGAAGGTTGAAACAGATGAGAAGCTGCTTGAGTAGAATTGGAATCAGTATATGGAATCATCATAAAGATGACTATATTGACGTACCAAGTCAATCAATGTTCCTTGGTCCATTATTATTTTCGAGAATTATCAATAAAAATGCCTTCAAAAAGGATAGCAATGAAGACTTCCAGAACATTAATCAAAATTCACCTCGGAATGACAGCTGTAACATTTTTGGCGCATGCGATTTCTTGGTTTTCACTAGAAATAATTTACTATAATTTATAGTTGAAAGTAGACAAACTTCTGAATGCATTAGTGTAATTCAAATTCAAAAATGTGGTTGCATGAACATCATATAGGAATAGTTATTTACGTAACTAGTTATGAAAAGAGCGATATTGTTCAACAAGCGTAATATTTGCCAAAACAAGCGATAGCGAGTTCAGCAAATTACGCGAGTGGAACAATGTTGCTCTTTTCATAACGTGTTTACGTACAACGTTTTATCTAATTCCGCGCTTTTATAATATTTGATAAAATCTTCAATTACAATTGTAATATTGAAGTGGATTCAAATGGTGTTAAAAGTACTGTTACCAAGTATTCACCTAGAAAAGTGACTTACTTTGAATAACTGTGTCCTTAATAATGTTTTTCTCAATGTTTATAAATCTTAAAATACTATTGAATTGAAATTATGGGGTAATTGTCAGTATAAATAATGACATAATTGTCAGTTTTGACAGTACCTACCTAATAAATAAATTATTCTTCAAAACTCATGTAGTATCACTTTGTTGAAACTTAAACAGTTACGTAAAGTTTTTACATAACTACTTTTCATAACTGATATATGAAGGTTATGAAAAATATGACGTTACCTAACGTCAAAGAGTGACTTAAAGTGTGACATTTGATAGCGAAATTAGATAAACTATAGTAATAAACTTTTTTTAATGTGAATGTTATTATAATATTATGAAAATGTAATGATAATGAACGTTGCATGAATCGGCCTTCATCCTTCGAGGTTGAGGCATGGGAGAGAATAGCTCATCCCCCAGCCATCAAGTCCGGGATTAATCATTATTTTCATCATGATACTTCATAGGATTTGAATATCTAGTTGTCAAACTTTTTTCGTTGTGTCAGATAGGAACCAAAAATTATTTTATTACTAGTTAATCTTGACAACGGTAGCTGGAACGCTACCGAAACGTCGAAATAAAAAAAATAAAAAACATCATTGTGGCTTGATTCCCAAAAAAATGAGAGAAAAAAGAATTCATAGGATTTATATTAAGCGCTTACGTCTTTTATTTACAAATATTCAAGATTGTGAAGTCAAATGTCACCAAAACTAGGTTAGATAACCTGTTACTTCATCCTTTGGTCAAAGAACTTTAACCTATGGTTATAACGAAGCGAGCGGTCATAGAACAGCAAACCCCTTGTCAGATCTTGTTAACTATAACTAGAACTCTTTAACCCGAGGTGATAGAAGCGGCCCAAGTCAATGCAAGAAACTTGACAGAACATACCTCTGGAAATTCCTCCCGGGAGTAGAACAAAAAATATTCAAGAAGCTTGAATCGTGAGAAATCAAAGACACTGTGAATCCTAGGTAAAAACCAACTAAACATTCTCATTGGGTTCTAACGAATGAAAGTCAGTTCTGCAAGGAAAAGGGGAAAACATACAGAATGCGACTTTTTCTCTCTCTCTCTCTCTCTTTCTCACACACACAATGATGAGATGATGAGAGTTGAGAGTTCTCCATCGTGGCGAACCTTACGTAGAACGTTTTTCGACGCCCTCAGAGATGTTGCACTCAATGGATAAATGTGATTAGGTGGTGAGCTCCAGCTGAGCACAGAAGGTAGGTAGTACAATAGACCTTATTTGGTCGCAGCAGTACAACATTTCACTCAATTCAGTCGTTCATATTTTAAATATGAATTGAAAAATTTAAGTATGCTTTCAAAAAGTTCTACCACATTAACTAAAAACGCAATAAAAACTACAGTGCATTTTTGATAAAATACGGCCTGAACATTCAGTTTCAGAATATTGTATTTTTTGTAACAGAGGAACAAATTGAAATAACTCTCCAAAGGAGAAACTCAACGGAACAAAAGTGAGGCTAAACACGACAGCGTTACATCGCCTTTTTGACTGATAATTGCTTCAATTTGTCTTGGCATTGTGTCAACTAATGTTTTGGTGTGACGCCGTTCCAAACATCGTCAAAACGAGACATAACTGCTTCTCGTAGCTTTTTTTGCATGATATGCCACAATCGGCGACAGATCAGGATTCCAATTTTTAACCGAACTATATATATTGTGTTCTATCATCCCGTCTTTGACAATTTAAGCCGGATGACAAGCGGCACCATCTTGTTCAAGTTTCAATTTAAGAGGGTTGGACCAACTTCATTGAGATAAAGCTCATACATGAATTAATGGATTTTAGATAACTATGGGAGTAAATAAATTCAAACAAAAAAATTGCCAACAAGGGATTTATTGGTTCGGCTTAGAGTTCTTGGCACCTAAGGCTTTTTGTGCTCTTGGTTAAGCCGTTTATGTGAAGAGACCAGTAGCCTTTATCAAACTCAACGGTATTATCACTCGGTCCTTCATTGAGAAATCCTCTCTTCGATGCTCTAGTCCTAGGAGTCCTTATCTCCAATGATATCATGCTTCACAATCTAAGATAATGAGAGAGGCTGTTTCGCTGTTTCCTATTCTTTCATGCCCAACTGGCAGATCGGCTCCTCCCCTTAGTATGTATTATGCCAATTGTAGGCATCTGCTTCCTTACGGTACAGTGACCGGTCACTTCTCTTATGTGGCTTCTGCTGAGGTTTAATGTTCCATTAGTAAGCGTCTCCGAGAGTTTTTTGACCAGGAGTTTTCTGTGCTCCTATTTCGGAACGTGTCTTCAGTACGACTGATGTTTAGTTTCAATTCACCGAGATGTACAACAATGTGCAACAGTTTTTAATACTGGTTTAGGACCAGTGAATGCAGTTATGATTCATTTTATTAAAAGATTGAATGAGGTTGTGGAGGATTGATACTTACCCGTATATAGGTCTTATCAAATACATTACAAAACTGTGAAAAATAAATTCCATTTATCTGTATTTTCACGAAGTTATGATTAATTTAATTGAAAAATTGAAAGGGGGTGTGGAGGGTTAAAATTTACCCGGCAAAATCAGGTTGTATATAGGACTATTAAAGTATATTAGAAAGCACATATCTACAGGAAAAAAAATCCATGTGTTTTTTCACTAAGTTATGATTTATTTTATTCATTGAAAGGGGTTGTAGAGGGTTGATACTTACCCGACAAAATCGGGTGGTATAAAGGTCTTATGAAGTACATTACAAAGCCCATTTGCAGAAAATGAATTTCCTTCATGTGTTTTTTACGAAGTAATGATTTATTTTAATGGAAAATTGAAAGGGGTTGTGGAAGGTTGAGACTCACCCGACAAAATCGTTTTCAATATACAGAACTAGAGAGACATTGATTAACGTGGAGTTACCTTTTTCCAAAGTTGCAGAGGATGAAATTATTATAATATTAAAAATATTGTCCTCAAAATTAATTTGTAATTACAAATTCATTCACGGCCAGCCACGAGTGTTAAGTATTGTTAACTTAAACAAGAGAAGAGAGTTCTCTAGTCTGAGATTGTTAGACTACCACTACCACTGGCGATTTGGCGCGCGTCTTACAGTTCTAGCGAACTCGTGTCTGCTTTCACACTCGTCAGAAAAACGTTGGAAAATGTTCCACTCAATCGTTTGTATGAAGGTTATCCACGAAAAATGTAAAATTATATAATTATAATAGTCTTAAGCTATTTTACAAGTGGTGATGTTTATTAAGAGATTAACATTGTTTCAAATTTTCAGCATAATAAAATGTATGCCATATACTGCGTATTTAACAGTATATTGTTCATGCTTGGTTTCATTGTACTCCAAGCTATTGTTCGGTGAAATCCTGTCAAGCTATATTAGTATTTTGTGTAAATGTTGAACTGGTGACGAATGGTGTGGTGAAATTCAACAAGATCCGATTTATACCATAAACATAACAGATTAATGAACACAACATGGCAACGAATGAACTTAATAATAGAATGGAAATTCTGTCTGCAAAATATGTACCAGATCTGATTCAATTAAAATCTACAGCGGATTATTCTTGTTATTTAAATAACATGAAAATTTGTATTATTTACATTTAGGACATCATAGTATCTTGTAGGACATTTTTCAAGAAAAACTGTGATATATCTTGAAAAATCATTAGTAATATTTGAAGAAAAGAGAAGTATTGTTCATTTATTCACCTAAAATTGACCATGGAATAATATAGGCTTCTGACACCATGATTTTCAACAATGAAACTGACGGTAAAAAGGAAACTATATAAATTTTAATAGGGTTTGATGGAATCAAATCTGGATATGACTGTAAATGAAAAAATGAGCTGCTCACTATGGAAAAAGAATTAGAAATTCCAAGGGTTCCTAAATATATTTATATCCACTAGAAGTCCAGCAAATTCGAAAACTGCAATGAATGAAACTTTTCATGCTTACGCTGATAACGGCTAAAACTAAAATTGATAATAAGCAACTTGTCACTTTGCCTTGGTATGATGTTTGATCGTATTTCTGTTTGTGGCCAGAAATACATAGATAATAAATATAGTGGGAAAAGTTCAGCTACATTTCATGAAAAGAGTTTTCCTATAGATACTACAGATGCTTGAAGACTGGATGACTAAAGTTTGCGTTTGATATTTCCAAAATATCTCTTAACTGGTCACAAAAAATAATGACAATGGATATTATCACTATTCAAAAAAGCTATTCATTCATATTAGTCCAGTAACTGAACACCTGAAAGTATCGAAAGCTCCTGAAAGTCATGAAGACTTCACTTTGGGTTCAATTTGTATGTCACGGCAGGTGTTTTTAAACAAGAAAAAACTTAAGGTCTTGAATGATCCCATAATTTTTTTCAATATCTCTCTTGCGTTTTGATAAAAAATTTATTTGTTCATTCATTTATTTAAAAAATAGTACGGTTTTCACCGGTGTGATCAATTTCCCAGATTTCTGGAAAATAATTGGATTTCATTAAAAATGGAAAAGTACATTTGAAAACTAGACACTCTAAGCTTTTGAATGATGTGCATTGAAAATCAATATATAGGATGATAAATTTTTAATCGCGCTTGTTCCAAAGATTAGGATAAAAGACTATTTTTCAAGAAATATGAACAAATTAATGAAATATTGTGGGAAAAAAATTTGACTGCTTTTTGGAATATTTTTGTCAAGTACGGACGAGCTACAAGTCACATGAAATGATAGCTACGGGTCTTCCCATTACAATGAACTTTGAATCATTGGGAAATGTCAATTTTTTGCGAGTTATGGAACAATTCGTCTGCCCCCTGCATAGCCAGCAGAACTCCTACAGGCAGAGCAGCAGTGAAATGAGGAGACTTTTAGGTCTTATTATCTAGATAACTATCGAATTTTCGAAAAAAATGATAGGAACCATTTCTGTAGATAATAAGACGATCTTCATTTTTCATTGGCAGAAAAATTCTTTAATTCGCATATTTAGCCAGATATTAGCGAGAAACCCGTTTTCCAGGGTTCAGGGAGGCGTTCCCCCTCCTTCCGTGAACTCAATCGCTTTTTTTCTCGTTCAAAAACACCTGCCGTGACCCACAAATTGAGCCCAAAGTGAAATCTTCAGGGTCTTTTCAGGAGCTTTGTCCCTTCATATACTGGACTACATTAATTATTGTGTTCATAATTGGAACAAATTTGGATCTCCTTTTTTTTAATTTACTAGGAGAGATTTGTAGTTCAAATATTTCACATATTTAGATGAATCCGATGTTACTATAGTGTCCATTTTCTTACGTTTTGTGAACCAAGCACATACCTGCTTTTAAAACCATCCATCAAGATTAACTATTCTCTTGTTCAATTGCGATTCTTGGACCATTTTAGAATTGAATCCACCTCAATGGTATTGGATACATCTCTAATCCCGAGCTAATCATATTTTCCACATACTGTTTTATTGTACAATTAACTTATCTATGAAAGAAATAATATCCCCGGCCTTATTTAATGTAACAATTTTTGAAGCTAGGATAATTATTGCAGAATATAATCAGGATAAACTGAAAATGCGTCCCTGTGTAGGGAGCAAAGTCGTACTTATCCTGCCTAGGGTAGAGAAGTACTTTTACTCCCTAGGGTGGAAAAGTAAAAGTGACGTATGGTACTTCATCGATGGAATAACGGCATTGAAGACCTATACTATATAATATTATAATAAGTATAAATTTAACCGCTTATTTATAGAACACCCTGTATTTCAAAAAATTGTAGAAATCAGTTAATTGTTATTCCGATTTAACGATTTTTACATCAACAATTTGACATCAATTTATAGATACACATCCAGTTTTCGAATTTAAGACAGAAATATATAGCATGCTATGGTCCATTGACAAATTAACAGTTTCAAAGTGAGCTAGGTAATCTATAATAAAAAAAATATAAAGTAATATTAAAAAAATGAGTGATTCAAGCGAATTTCAAGATATAAATAATGAGAATGCGTTGTTATTTGAGAGACGCGGTAGTAAAATGCCTTTTCCTCCCTCCCAGTGAACTTTATCCTCGGGAGGAAAAGTAGCATTTTGCTTCCTTGTTACACAAATAGCTATAGCTTATTCACGATAAAGTAGCATTTTGCTTCCTTGTTACACAAATAGCTATAGTTTATTCACGATAAAAAGACGATGACGCTGCAAAACAAAATATTGTGATGTTGCCAAGCTGTAGTTTTTTTCTTTACTCAACAAAAACTAGAAAAGTCAATCTGATGCTAGATTGACATTTACATTCAAATATGTAACAGCGAATACTATTACTGTTACGTCTCTTACAGCAGTAAGCACGAGAAGCAGGTCTCCATTTCGGCATTATCGTTCAAAATAGCTCAACAAAGATGTTAGAGTTAGTTTAAAACCTCATGAGTTCTACGTCACAGATGTTCAAATGACCAAAATCGGTACAACGCGGCAAAACCGCATGTATAGCATGGTCATTTGAAGTTGAGTTGTTGAGTTAACTTTACTGCTATACATGCGGTTTTGCCGCGTCGTACCGATTTTGGTCATTTGCACATCTGTGACGGTTTTAAACTAACTTTACCATCTCTTGACAATTACTATTCAGCTGCTTCGGCATTTCATCAACTACATACTGCAGATTTGCCTGAATAATTGATTATGGGGATAACTTTTTTTAATCTTAAAAAAACAATTGATTCAAAAGCACCAGAAAATATCAGATAATGATCGAATGTCAATAAAAGTAAAAGCAAACTGGTGGGATTTTACCAGTTGATCTGACAACGTCTTGAAGTTTTGCTAACCCGTTAGCTATAAATTGCCCTGGCTGTTAAGGATGAATTGTATTTACGGTTGGTAAATTAATATTTATTCTGATGAGCAGGAAAGTAACTGAGAATGACATCATCGTCTTTTCGTCGTAAAAATTCTATATCTCTGTTTGAATCCATTGAAACTATTTCATTATATAGAATTACGTTGTCTATCTATACCTTGTGCTCATTGTTGTTAAGTTTCAGAAGCAATAAATGAGTTATTATTATTATTAAGTAACAAAATAGGGTTGGATACCTATTATGTTGATTGTAGATAAATGTTTTTCAGAATCTGGTATAGTTTGTGAAAACTTCTGGAATATCCTTAAAACAAAAAATTATAGAAAATTCATATGTTGATTGTATCAATTCCCCAATTCCTGAATTCCCGATTGATAATAGACGGACTTTTGGAGTATAGTACATTCAAGCCTTCTTGGTGTGTTATCGTTTGTGACGTATATCCAGGTTTTGAGTATGTCGTTTATTTTATTTGCTATTTTAACATACAGCTAACCTTAAATTTTATAAATGAAATCATCAGGATCGTATTCAGCCACAT
Source organism: Galerucella pusilla (assembly GCA_910591695.1). Classification (NCBI taxonomy): domain Eukaryota; kingdom Metazoa; phylum Arthropoda; class Insecta; order Coleoptera; family Chrysomelidae; genus Galerucella; species Galerucella pusilla. The sequence goes on from CAJUYI010000325.1 coordinate 80,477, forward strand.
TTAAAAAGACTATGAAATAATGACCAGCTTCATTTTCGAACTGGAAATACTTGAGAGCTTCCAAAATGCTGATGCTTTTACGTGTATCTGAGCATATTTTCATGTTATTCATATAAAGATAACAATTAGATTGATATTCACTTTTCATAAATAATAATTGATCATAAACAACAAAGTATAGATCTGACAAGACCTATCAGAGGGACATTAGAAAAAGATGCCGCTACGGAAGGTACGTCTGCATCCTATTTCAAATGCTGTGAGTTCTCCCGATTTGTAGGTCATGCTGGCGCGTAATCTCCACATCAACTATTGAATTTCTGAAGTCATATATTGGGGTAAATGTTTGTAACACATTCAAACGGTTCATTATTGTGATATTTTGATATGGACTAATCACAGATCTGCCTTTTTGTCCATTTCCCCCAACATAATGATTTAAAAGGACAATAACAATCGATGAGTCACACCAAGAAGGTTATTATATGAATTCTATCAATCATATTTCACTGCCATATTAATTGGATTTATAAGAAAATATGGACGATATAGCCTGCGTATACAGTATCCCTCAGAAGATTCGGATTGAAAACTAGGGACATGTAAGGAGAGAAATGAATAAATAGGTGGATATTCTATAATAATGTCCCTGGTAAATAATAATAGAGCATGGTGAGAAGCATTTTTGTTAATTATTTGTAAGATAATTGACGTATTATTGTTTTATTATAATGGTAATTATCGGGATCATTGCAATTCAAGCCTTAACAAATGATGTCGATTTTTAAATTTTTGTGTATCCAAAGTAAAATAGCCAATAGTTGGAAGTATTAAATGATGAAGCCGCATAATAGTTATTTACGTAACTAGTTATGAAAAGAGCAATATTGTTCAACAAGCGTAATATTTGCCAAAACGAGCGCTAGCGAGTTCTGCAAATTACGCGAGTTGAACAATGTTGCTCTCTTCATAACGTGTTCACGTACAACGTTTTATCTAATTCCGCGCTTTTATGATATTTAATAAAATCTTCAATTACAATGGTAATATTAAAGTGGATTCAAATGGTGTTAGAAGTATTGTGACTATGAAGTAATCACCTAGAAATTTGACTAACTTCAAATAACTGCGTCCTTAACAATGTTTTTTTCAATGTTTATAAATTTTAAAATACTATTGAATTAAGATAATGGGGTAATTGTCACTGTGAATAATGAAATAATTGTCAATTTTGAAAGTACCTAATTGATAAATTATTCTTTGGAACTCATGTAGTGTCTCTCTATGTTGAAACTTAAACAGTTACATAAAGTCTTTACATGACTACTTTTTATAACTGATTTAGGGCCATTCGCACCGGTTACACATAGAGCGAGTTGTACAAAACACTTGAACTTGGTTTAATGATAACTGATATTTAGACTGTGGCTGATTGATGTATTTATTATCAACAATTACGTCAGTCTAAATATCAGTCATCATTAAACCGAGTTTAGGTGTTTGGTACAGCTCGCCCTTAAACGTTAAGTATCACTTAAATCCACTAAGTGTCACTTAGTCGTTCGCACCATATTTGAAGGCATCCTTAAGGATACCTTAACTAAGCTCGGAATATAATTGGCTTAAAGTTCCACTCAACCTCGAAATACTAATTTTGAAGTTGATTTAGACAGTTTGGATTTTAGTAAATTGTGCTTTGGTAGATCTTTGTATTTGTAATTTGACTTATCGAAATGGAAATGTTAGAAGATGATGACGATTTAGAAAAAATTGATATAGGTAATTGAATACGGCATACCCAGACGGTTATATAATTATAAGGAATGATCATTTTAATAAATTCGATCCCAAGACTTAGATATAGAATGACGAAGGAAACTGCTCTCAATTTTCTTGGAGAAATTGAAATTGTTTATTTTTGTATGACATTTTCATACTTGGTAATAATATCTAATAATAATGTTTTTTCACGTGTGGTGAAATTTATTCCACGGGATCGTTTTTCTCCGCTCATATTTAAACTACTAAAATGACTCGGAAAAAAATACTTATCAAAACGTCAAAATCAAAGATCGCACCAACTAATATCAAACGCATAGATCAAACGACTGCCGTTTCTTCCTAACAAGATATTCTTTTTCAAAAGAAGATTTTAAAAATTGCGGCCTTGTCAAATGGAACTTCCCACTTAGCTAAGAGAGATACGGCGCGAACGAAGTTCTACTTAAATTATAAGTGTCACTTAGTTAAGTATGACTTTTCAGGACAATCGGTGCGAATGGCCCTTATGAAGGTTATGAAAAATGACATTGCCTAACGTCAAGGAGTGACTTAAAGTGTCACATTTGATAGCGGAATTAAATAAAATGAATTTTCAAATACAAAAACTTTTTTTTCTGTGAAAATAGCACATTTGAATATCCTCAATTTTCAGATCTAACTTAATCTAAATAACTGGTAGAGACAAGTGACAAAGTTTATTCAATTAAAGAGCAGCAACTTTCATGTCTTATGGATTTTGATATACTTTCATTTCAGTAGTTTGAACTATCGTTAGTTGAAATTGGAATACACATCTCAACATCGATTTCCCAAACTAATACTCATTTTTGTTTACCTGGTATTATATTTTGTTATGTGGATACAGCATAAAATTGAAAAGAATTATATCAACATCATTGGATTTTTATTTATTTTCATTCTACCCGTGTCAGCGGATTTTCATACAAATTTATTTCCACAGCGTTGAAACAAAATTTTGAAAAGGATTTGCGTACTTGATATGGTTAATTTGCATAAGCCAGCATTACGGAAAATAAATAGGAAAAATAAAATATATCGAATTCAATTCAGTCGTACATCGAATGAAAAATATCCATGATAAGAAAAAAAAGCATCCAAAAAATCTGGGGTAACATCCTACATAGAATGTTCGCGACATTATGTACCTATATTAAATATGGGATGCATCCATTGATTAAAGATATTTCAAAACAAGCATTGTATTTTTTACGTCATCTTTCTTCTGAAGATTGTGGTAAATGTATCTGCACTTCATCCATCGGATGACAGTGACTTGAAGGAAAAACACGTGTTGACCACAGATAATCATAGAGATTTCCCCATTTAGTCTTCTGAAAGTTTGCATTAACAAATATATCCCAGGGTCAGATTTTCTTTATCAATTAAAATGCTGTTTGCAGCCCTCCTCGATTGAAGTTATGGACGATATGATGGTTTGGGCACCAACTCATTCATAATTTTCCTTTTAAATAGGTTTCGTTTAACGTAGAAGAACCCACTTGAAGCTGGGCTGCGTTCAAATTTATAGAGTAGACGCGCCTGAACGTTCATATTTTACCCAAAAATCGTTCATAAATGTAGAGCGTTTACGCTAGCTGTTAGTCTTTTCCGTTCACAAATTGATGGGTAGAACGCGTTCTAGGATGAAATTTCCACCCTACTCGAGAAGTATGTTGAAATTCGTCCCTACTGGGATGCGCGCCAAAATAAAGACTTGTGGAATTATTTCTCTATGTTTTGAAGGTTAACATTTGAAAATGAGTAAAATGACTAATATTCTAAATGAAACTAATTATAGACTCGTTACGGACCAGGAGGGGGATATAATTATAAATAATAACAGGGTCTTAATCCAAAAAATCAGTATCGCTAATAACTGTATTTCAACAGGTATTCTGAGCCTTCCTATGGATTCTTCTTGGCGTTTTAATAAAGACGAAAATGTTATTGAAATTCTTTGCTGGTGCAATTATTAACAGTTTCTATAAAATTGTTCACCCCAGACTTCCAAGTTTTCTAATACATACTCTTCTTGGTCACTATCAGATTCGCTCTCACTACTATTTAATAAAATCAAGTCCACAACAACCTCCATTCTATAAAATAGTTCTGAGTGTCAGAGACAAGTATCGTACATCGTATAGTTGAAATAATATTTTTATTAAAAGTTTATACAACTTTCATATGACTGTTTTAAATCATTTATGCAGCTACTATAATATGATTTAATAGTGTGTCATGTAGTCACATCTATAGAATGGGATTGAAGCAGTACTATGAATGTTTTACAAAATGGTTGTATAGTGCAATATATTTTTTTATAATGCTGTTATTTCGAGCACAATGGAAACATTTTGTCATCTAGCAGTTTATAAGAGCATTTCATTTTTCAGTGAAGAATATCAGAACGTGCATCATACATTTCATTTGTAGAAATGGAGACTTATCAAAACGACTTGGGCCGCTTGGGCGGACATCAATAGTAAAAATTATAATTTCATTTTGATGGTTTAATAGCACAAATTTTGATGCGCCGCAAATTTCACTGGTATATATTTGGCAAGAAAATGAAGTGCTTCAATTCTGGTTAAGTTTCAAGTAGATACTTGAGAAAATAATAAAATACAATATCCTAAAATCCTTTTTTTTATGACTTTAATAATTTATCACTTCCTATGGATATTCTTTCACAATATAATTCTCTAAATAATGATAAAGTCACATTTTTCAATATAGTTCCATGTTGAATGAAAGCAGTACAAGAATTGCATATTTAAACATGGCGATTTATGAACCAACAATAATTTTATCCCAAAGAAATGCCTTAAACAATATTTTATTGTCAAATGGAACGGTATACGATAACTGTTTTATAACGAGGAATATTTAGGCACTATACAACTAAAAAGTGTTTTATAATGCAACGCAATTGAATGCTATACAATATTTATTATACAACATTATACAGCTTCAATAAGACAAGCTTAAGTAACTATTTTATAATGTAGCTGTTAGTTATAGTATGGAACTGTTATACAATAGGTATAAAAGTCTTATGAAAGGATATTTTTGATATTGTACAAAGAGGCTTATAAGGTATTATATCATTTTAAAAGAAATGATCGTATAATGCGTTATAGCATATATTGTAAAAGTCACTAAGGAATCATTTAATACAACAATTTTCTTTAAAAAACAAAATTATCGCAACAAAAGGATTAAAAAGTCTCTAAAACAACGCTATTCGACTATTATACAACAACTCAGTCCTCCATTTTGCTAGTTGGGATAGTATTTTAAGACTTATAAACATTGAAAACAACATTATTAGGGACACAGTTATTAAAAGTAAGTCAATTTTATGGGTGAATACTTCATAGTAACAATACTTCTAACACCATTTGGATCCATTTTAATATTACCAATGTAATTGAAGATTTTATTAAATATTATAAAAACGCGGATTTAGATAAACTGTTGTACGTACACGTTATGAAGAGAGCGACATTGTTCAACTTGTTAAACAATATCGCTCTTTTCATAACTAGTTACGTAAACAACTATTATCATATATGCATAGTTTGAATAAAAAATATTTGGGAATTTTTTAAAGCTTTTCGAGATATTTTCACAAACAATAGACACAGTATTTGGTATTGTTGAAATATTTATACTTTCAATTCACGATTGGCGATGGTCGTAAGGCGACAAAAATAAACAAGACATTGAACAAGCTTCACGCGGCTATTGATGTGAAACGAAGTCTACCAAATTTTCACGCTACAGCATATAAGCAAAAATTCAAGTGATGGTTATACAAAAAAATTATTTCATTTGTCAGCTAAAATGGATTTCGATAGTCTCTGATCACGCCTGTCAATGTACTTCTACTCCGGTTAAGTTCAAATGTCACCAAGCACATAAAGTAGTTCGTTCGAATTTGAGTATAAGTACGAATAGACTTGGTTATGTGTAAGTGCTGAATGAGAAGGGTCAGCGGAAATCATATCAAGGGAATACAGTGGTTGTTCATAGGTTTGTTGAGTTTTTGACCAATTACCTGAATTATTTTCTCAAACTCTGCATACTTTCAAAATAATATTCATTTTGCTGTCTCCGCTTCTGGAAGGCATTCCTATAGCACAACGTCGCAATGATTCATCCACTCACTGAGAGGTAGAATATCCATTGTGCCTCACTATTTTCATGAGTAAAGTCTCAGAAACTGGTAGTCAAGAAACTAGTAATTTCTTCAGATTTCTTGAAGGAATTAAAGGATATTCGCAATATCAATCAAATAAGTAATTGACCTCCTTCTATGCAGTTGGCTGCTAGATGCTGCTTCCTAGGATTCTGAATTGTTATGCATTCCACTAGTATGTGAATGGAGGTTCCTTCTTTTATTTCACAAAATCTACATAAATCCTTGAATTAGTATATTTTGTCACAAGGACAGAAAATGGGATTCTCAGTTAATGGCTGCTAAAGCGTTTCCTGCATGTGTGAAAAATAAATAGGAAAATATAACGAAAAACTTTGAAATACACTGACGTTAATTTGAAGAAATCACGTTAAAGTAATCAGTGACAGATGGTAAGAAACATCAAAAATCGTAGCATCATGAATTCTCCGCCCTTGGGTTTTGGTGTTTGGTTTTCCGGCGAGATAAGCGAAAAAATTATGTTTATGCACAAATCATTTTCCATCACAATTGTATTATGGTAACTACTACTGGTATCTGTATTATTCCTCTGTGCTGACTTTTTTTTATTGTTGTACTTCATCAACATTAATATTGTTTTGTTCCAGCATTTTCTTTATAGAAGTTCTTAAATAACTGCAACCATTAAGTGGTCAGAATCAGCATGTTTCTTTGAACCTTCTCACATAATTATACGTTGATCTTTCGGAACCATATGTCATAAGATAAGTGGAGAGGAAATGAAAGAGGAAATTTTTGAACACACCGATTCTCGCATTCACTATTCAATTTTGATCGAATACCTTAAATGGCTATTTGTGTATCGATTGCAGAAAGTAGTACTTTGGCAGTCGAGACAGAAAGTTGCAATCTGCCGACACTACCAAAGGACTTTCTGCTCGAAATACACACAAGATTTTTTCACACCAAAATAAAATTAATTGCCATTGTTTGTACTTAGCAGTTTCCAGATAGGCTTATTACATTGATGTCAGATATTTTTTAGATTCCTCTATTTCTCATTGTAACGTTATATTTGACCACTATCATTGGAATATTTAAATATCTACCGGACGGCGAGTAGCCAGTCCTTTTTCCTTATCAACATGTGATTTTCGTCGAAAAAATGGGGCACCGATCACCGCTGAAAGGCAAAATTTTTACATTTAATGTGCTTCGAATAATCTCCGTTGGTGAGGATCAGTATACACTGATATTGGTCAAATATTTCAATTCTTCTCTCCTATATAGAGATAGAAATTAAGAACACACTACGAATACGTAAATTCTTTCTCGAAGCGGCGGAGCATGTGAACAGGAAAGAAATATGTAACGTATGTCGATTGCTCATCGCATAGTTCAACAATTTAATAGCGAGTAGTGAGAATAAGCTTTCTTTCTCCTGTGAACCATGAAACAATCAAGTTGAATTTTTGAAATTTATCTTTTATTTAAACTTTATCTTTCCTGAAGTGCATTCAATGTGAATGCACTTACTTAGTACCTGAGACTTCGTACCTGGAAGTTAGTACCTGAGACGTACCTGAGACTTTGTACTTGGAAGTTGTACCTGAGACCTGTACCTGCCAATTCCGGACGAAGGAGTTTCCATCTCAGACACGTGGAAAATTAAGGAAAGTAAACAAGTAAACCAATGTAAAAACAACGTGCTTCAACACACAAAACCAACATTTTTTTTTATATTTTACTGTGATATTTTTAGTCATTATACAACTTGTAAATTTAACAACGTTATTCATATTCCTTTCCTCCCAACATTTCCAGGTTTGTTGATAGAGAGTGGTGAGGTGAAAAACAAGTCGACTAATATTATTCAGGGTGACGCGCACTTACCTTGCTTGATTAACTTTAATTACATTTCTTATCTTGATTTATTAACTTATTGAATTCATTTGGTTTCTTAACTTCATTTATTTTCTCATTAACTTCAATATAACTTCAATAACTTAAATAAAGTAGGATTACCCGCGAACCGGTAAGACTACTCCCTGAATTGATATTAGTTTGGTCTCCGAATTCACACCTGAGGTGCTCTCCACATTGAGTCGCCGTTGCACTTCATCTTGCCTTATTATTTTAAGGTAACATCATTAAATTATTACGGAAAATACTGTTTTTTTTTTCGGGCCGAGATGGGAAACTCATGTTCGACTGGGTCCTTAACCAGTACCTAGACAGTGTTGGACTCATCCCCACAAAGATGCCTACCAACCAAACCCACCTCAAACTCGCCGTTACTCCCGCCTTGGAATCACTACCCTAGCATACTTCAAGACGGGCGGTGGTCCCTCAGACACTCTCCTCCATCTTCCTCCTTCTATCACTCCCACCTCTCTCATACCATAGCAAGTCCTTCTCTTTCCCTTATCATGCTCTCTACTACGCCGCTTATCTCCATCCATTCCTCCTCGCCCCTCAACATAATCTCCACCATATTCTCCCAATACACCGCCTCTCCCAGTTTATTCTCTAACTTCTTCAAAACTTCCCCATTCTTCCAGCATCTAAACACATGTCTCACATCATCCTCCACTTCACATCTCTCGCACACTCCAGTTTCTCTTTTCCCAATCTTGTGGAGGTAACCCACTCTCGAACCAAGCCCTGTGATCACCTGCGTCAAGAAGTAGTTCACCTCCCCAAATTTCCGGTCCACCCAATTTCTCCTGCTCCCAATCACTCCTTTTAGCGCGCCCTCATACTCATCCCACCTTTTCTTCATCTCCTCATCCATCCATTCCTGTACATCCTCTCTGCTCGCACCCCTCCAGCGTTTCTGCCTGGCTCTAGCCATCAAGTCCAATGGATAGGACCGTGACAGCACTGCTGCTGCCAGTCCACCCACTGTCCTGTACGCCTGCACCACCCTCAGAAGTATACCTCTCTGCACCCGCAGGAGTGGTCTAACCCTCGCATTCACCCCTGGATTTCTCACCCCACACTTTCGCGCCATTCAGCATACTCTGCTTTACCGTCCTACCAATTATCCTCCTCTTCCATTCTCCCGGTCCTTTCACATTACCCATCAATCTTCCCAGCCACGCTGTCCTTACTTTTGCCTTCTGTGCAGCCTTCAACATATGGGTTTTGAAGGATAATTGGCTATCCAACCACATCCCCAGATATTTCACCGCTCCCTCCATCCGAATTTTCTTCCCCTTCACCATCACCCCCACCTCCCTTGACTTGCTCCGACCCTTCACCAGTAGCCCCACAGTCTTATCCTCAGCCACTTCCAGTCCACACCGCTCTATCTTCTCCACAATCTTCCTACACATCCTCTCCGCCTTTTTTTCTATCTCCACCACAAGCAGGGCCAATTTCTTATTCCTACCATTAGCCTGCCTAGCCCTTTGCACCAAGTCCACCACCCTGCCCAGCGCTGAGATGCATGACTTCCCTTCTACAGGTTTTCCCTAAAACCCCCATTCCTATCAACTTCCTCCTCAATCCTAACCTTTATTATCCCCTCCATCAATTTACCCATTCCACACAGCAGGCTGATGGGCCTGTAGTCCACCGCCCGTTTCACATCCCTCCCGCCTTCTTCACAAGAATCACCCAGCCACCTTCCACCTTTCCGGAAATCTTCCTCCCTCAGTATCCTGTTGAACAGCTCCAAAAAGTATTCCCCATTGTCATCCAACAGCCTCTTCACTATATCACCTCTCATGCCATCTATCCCTGGGGCTTTCCTTACCTTAACATTTCTCCCCCCTCCTCTATTTACCATTTCTCTACCGACCTTATCCCTCTCATTTTCCCTATCTCCCTAGTATTCTGGGCTTCCCGGATTCTGCCCTCTCCACCTCCTTCTACCCCTGTGAAAAATGTCTCTATAATCTCTTTCTCCCAATCTTCCGCTAGCACCACGTTCCTGTTTCCACCCATTCTTTTCACCGCTATCTCATACGCCTTCCCCCATTGGTTGTTTTCCAGCCCCCCAGTAACTCTTCCCACTTTCTTCTTTTTCCCTCTCCACCCTGCGCTCCAGTTCCTTCTTCTTCTCCTTATACCCCCCTCTTTCCTTCATCCCTACTTTCCCGCTCAACTTTCGTCTTCGTTCCTTCCTACACTCCCTCCACAGACTCCCTATTTCCTCATTCCACCAGTAATTAGCCCTCCAATTGCGCCTATTACCCCTTTTTCCTTCTCTCCTGCCTTCCTGTATCACATTATACAGTTTCTCTACATCATGCCCAAGTCCCCTACCTATCTCCTCCCTTACTTTCTTCCTCATTCTTTCTGCCTCGGCCTTCGTCCACTTCCATCCCCACTCTTCCACCAATCCCTTCCTCCCTCCTCTTATATTCGTCTCCACATACCTATGTGAACTTAAGCTTTCCTCATCCTCCAGTACCCACCAACTACTCACTCTTTCCCCCAGCCATTCATCACACGCTGTTATGTCAATAAATGATGAACCCCCGTCGCTCCTCACGAAAGTGGGCAATAGTCGATCATTCAGTACCGCCAATCCGTTGGATGTCAATACTTCCCCCAGGATATCTCCTCTCCTGTCCGTTTTTCTCCCTCCTCAGGCAGTATTCTTGGCATTGAAGTCGCCTGTCACCATTCTTCTTACAACTCTCCTTTTCCCTTTAGACACCCTAAGATCTTCCTCCAGTCCTGTCATACTCCTCTCATGTTCTCCCAGGCTGACATTTAGACTTATATACACACTGTACACCACCATGTCTCCAATTCGCACTACCACCCAACCGTTACCCTTCCTCACTGCATCCGCCCTTATTCCATCTCCCACCACTCTTATTCCTGCCTCTCCTATATCATCCATTATCCAACCTTGCTTTCCCACACGGAAAATACTGTTAGATGCTTTAACATATTAGAAAATCAACTGAAACATTTTTTTCTACTAGCGTGCGAAAAATTCACTTTTTCGCACTCTTTTTAGTGCGAAATGAGACACCTTTCCGCACTCTTTTTGGTGCGAGATAAGACACTTCTCCGCACTCTTTTTGGTGCGAGATAAGACACTTCTCCGCACTAGTGGGGAAAGTAAGTATGTTAAGTTTTTGGGGAGTAGACTGCCGTTTAAATATTTAAAATATATATTCGTATGGTTGTAGTTTACCAAATGACTGGAAAATTAAGAAATTCATTACAATTTTGCCATAATTTTTAATAAAAAAAAACGTATATTTCAATAATTTTCTGATGGCCCTGGTATACGCCTTATCGAATGAATGTCCAATAATAATAATTAATTTGTCCACGACCACCTAATAATAAGTCAATATTTTACCTCCTAACTAAAGGTATATGGTACCCATATATCAACTGTCGTGAATTATGGTTCATAATACACTGTAGTGTATTATGGTTCATAATTCACGACTAGAGATGGGGGTACAATATGAAATAAACTATTAAATCTGTGTATTTTGTTCAGGAAATTTGTTTCTGACATATATCGTATCTATAAAATATTGTAATTTTTAGTATTTATACTTTTCATAACGATATTTTCTAATATCAAGTATTTTAAAACAATATATTTATAACGGTACGTTGTATTGATACTTTCTACAGTATCGCCAATCTCTATATATGTCAAATTATTTGAAGTAGCTACTACAACATTTTGAGGTTAGCAATATGCCAAATCGCTACTGACTTTTATTTATTAATAAATGAATTAAGTGTCGTGGACAAAGTATAGTATTCTACTCGCAATTTTTGGCCATAATTCACTTGGATGACTTGCGCCCCTCGCCTGCGGCTCGTGACGCAAACGTTACCCATCGTGAATTATGGCTATCATAAATTGCTCGTTTAATAATATACTATTGTTGATATGTATTTAATAATGAATGTTTCTTCATGTTAACTTTTGGGTATTTTTCCTCATGCTAGTAGAAAAAATAGTGTACCTAACACGTGCGGAAAAGTATAACTTTCCGCACTAGTTAGGTAAACTACTATATTCTACATTTTATATCAAAATAACCACTAGACCTATAAATAAAATTAGGCGTGTGCTTAAGAACGCCAATAATGTCAAACTATGGCAGCTCGCGGAAAACATCAACTTTGCAGTTGCTTTTCAAGGCACAGAAGACGACTTTCGATAGTGGTCGCAGAAAAAATTATATTTTCAATTATACACACCTTATGATAGAAAATGTAGCAGCAGAACTTTCAGAATTTTTCTTCTCTATCATTGACCATAAGCATTTCAACCATTAATGTTTTTTCATTCTAAAAATCCCCTTTTACCTTTTCCTAACAGGTTTTGGGAAACCGATTACTGGGTTAAATGTGATAAGAATCGCGGATACAAATCACCGCAAATAACAGACCTGAACCTTTCACAGAAAAAGCGGCTTTAGCAAAACGTTTTTTTTATCCAAGCGCCTGTGAAAGTCTATACTTAGTTATTCAACAAAGTCGAAAGTAAGACTTTTCACACTTTTCACTTCAAGGGAAAAAGCCTTATAGTTTGGAATGAGTTTAAAATGAAATATTAATTCCTTTTTCGTCGTCCATGAGTTTTTGAGGTACATTAATGTACACAATAGTGATTCTTTTTTTGAATACGCAGATAGTTTGGTGAAACTTTTGCATCTCGATCACTGACAATAGTGCTGTAAAAAAAAGTAAAGTAAAGTTTAGTCTAGCTTTACAAAAAAACTAGTTTTTTATACTAATGAAACTTGGCAGTAATCTCCGCTTACGTTTCACCCTTTATACTTAATTCATTTAATACATCCATATTTATAACATGTTTACAACTAGCTGTTGCATTTAAAATGAAAACCTACATTTCATTTCTGTGTGGAAACATTAAAATATAAGGAAGCATTTTTTTCGCAATATGTGTATACACCCTCAAGCTGATATATTATGTCCTATCTCTGAAATAGATGGTTTACATTTTCTCCTACGCAATTCTCATATTTTTGACAACATAAAGCATATTTTCCCACATACACCGATAAAATTTTATGAACCGTTGAATTGCCGAATATATCAGCTGTAGCTTATTTTCAACCTTCGCGATGTCGGTAGATGCCTTTAATGTGTTTCGTATTCAAAGTTTCCGTTTCGTATTATTAACGAGGCTTACAATCAATGAAGACACTCCTGGAGCCATTTGATGAAGTACTAAAAGGAATAAATATAATAGTTTGCTTCCATATAGGTATATTATACTGTATAAAATGAAACAATAATCAATTTTAGAAAACGTTCGATTATATTGATATCAGAGTCATATCCATCATTCTACTAACATTTTCAAGATTGATATTATACACAGTTGGCTCTGAGGTATCTTCCCAGTAAGTGGAGAGAAGTACGAGTGGTATTTATACCCAACCTACACCTCACCAAAAGCATTCCGACCAATAAAATTAGTCTCACATCGCTCTTTTTAAAAACAAAGGAGAGGTTGTGCCAGCGGTATATAAGAGATAAAGTGCTAGTACACAACCCACTTCATCCAAATCAGCATGCATATACTCCGGGAAAATCCACTGATTCGGCCCTTCACCAAGTGGTAGGCAGAATCGAAAGATCATTGGACAACAAAGAATCCACCCTGGGTATATTCATAGATATCGAGGGAGCGTTTGATAAAACAACCTTTCCAACAATTACCCAGCAACTCAACTCCAGGAAAGTATCTCTGGTAGTAGGAGAATGGATACTCAAGATGCTTTCTAGTAGAGCGATAAGTATCAATATAGAAGACATCACAGTAAGACGACTGGTCTTATCACCCCTTCTGTGGAACATAGTCCTAGACATCCCGATTAATCACCTCAACATTAATGGATTTTACACAATTGCATACGCAGATGACATAGTTATCTTGGAGACTGGCAAATTTGTGAACACACTGTGCGACAGAACGCAGGATGGGCTTGAATTCATTGAAACATGGTGTAAGGAACACTCACTGTCGATCAATCTAAGAAAGACTGAGATGGTCCTTTTCACCAGGAAAACAAGTTTATCGGGTTTAAAACCTCCCGAAATCTTCAAAAGCAAACTAAACTGTTCGGAAGAAGTGGAATACCTTGGTATTACCCTCCACAGGTAAATAACATGGAGCTCTCATCTACACAGCAGAGCAAAAAGAGCATATGTGGCTTATGGGTAGTGTCGGAGGACAGTGGAAGGCACATGGGGTCTGTCACCCTGTGTGGTCACCTGGATCTACACTGCAATAATAAGACCCATATTAACGTATGGTGCAATTGCATGGGGACCGAAGGTTCTACAAGGAACGGCTATCCAAAAATTATATCAAATACAGCGAATGGCTTGTTTAAACATCACAGGAGTCATGAGAACAACACCAACCGCAGCAATGGAACTAATTACTGGTCTGACCCCTCTGGACCTGTACGTCAGGGAGGTTGCATTAATGGCAATGGTACGATTGCGCACGGCTGGTGTAAACCACGAAGTAGGAGTGGGCTTACTGCGCTACCTCTGCTGCAGGCAGCTAATGATGCAATTGAACCCAGGTTATTGTTTAACAAACCCTACAAAATACAAATAAAACAGAACACAGAGCTAGATGCTGCAAATGCAATACGCATATATACAGATGGTTCAAAAATAAAAGAAGGCTCAGGCTGTGGAGTTTACTCGAGAGCACTGAGCCTCAAGATTAAGTGGGGAATGAGAAACAATACCAGCGTGGTTCAAACAGAACTGGCTGGTATCTCAATTGCCACAAAAGAACTAACCAGAGGAGGAATTTCTGGCAAAAACATAATAATCTGCACTGATAGTAGACAAGCCTTATTAGCCTTGAACCGACAACGTGTTACATCGAGGATAGTACTAGAGTGCCACCAAGATTTAGCTGACGCCTCGGCAGTTAACAATATTATCCTGAGATGGGTTAAAGGGCACGACAGGAGTAAAGGAAATCGCATTACCGATTCTCTAGCCAGTGAAGCCGCTGGACTGAAAATTCTAGGACCCAGTGACACCTACGGCCTAACGACTTCGAAACTAGCCAAACGTGACACCCATGCTCAATCCCTCAAGAGATGGGATGGAATCAAAGGATGCAGTCTTGCCAGGATCACCCTGGGCGACCCTGAGAAGATGGTGCCGAAGAAATATTTGGCGATGATCAGGAAAATCCTACGTTTAACAGTAGGATTTCTGACTGGCCACTGTCAACTAAGGAAACACCTCCATACTATGGGGCTGGTGGACACCTCTATGCAGGATGTGTGAACTGGAAGATGAAACTGTCAGGCATGTTATCGTCAATAAGAGAGTGTGTGTTCGGTGATTCTTGGCCTAGACCTGCCGATATTAAGGAGATGTCTCCTAGTGACCTGTCTACCTTCCTGAGAAGGACAACTCCTCGGGAGGATGTAAAATGGGTCACATGTGGCCTAAGTGCTGTGAGCCTACACTCACCCTCCCTACTCTACAGATACAGATACACAGTTGGATTATTTTTATGTGTACTATTAAGCGATAAAGTACTACCTATCGGTACTTTTGTTAGCTTGGACAGCTGAAATTCTGTGCCTGATTTCAGATATGTAAACTCGACCGGCACAATTCCTTGAAAGTTTTTATTACACTTTGTTTAAGGAAGATCAGGTAGGTACTTCGCAGAATTTCGCTTGCCTCAACGGACCAGTAGCCCATGGCACATGTAGGTTTTCGCCATCGAGTTTTATGTGAAAAACGAGTAATTCCTCGAGACCCCAAATTGCTAATAGACGCTACAGTGGACATTGAAAATCTTGGTATTTTCACGAAATTTGAACAATTCACTAATTGATGCAATGTACTTGGATGCATTCCTTGGGTACCACTCTATGATCCAATAAAACATGGCATATACAAATCCAGGGTTGATAATCGAGGGTTGAAAAATTGATAAAAAGGTGAAAAAAAACAATCAACTAATATGTGCCAAAACAAGTTTACATTTTTTTATCTTAGTAGAAATTGAAAACATCAGTGGCATACATTTTGCGGCGATACCCACTTCATTTGTTAATAATTTTCCAAAAATGATGTGAAAGTTATAATTCAGAACCATTTACTAGTGCTTGAAGCTTTTTGTACGTATCAATAATTGTTACAATTTCTCACTAGTTCTATTTCGAAATACAGAGTTAGTGTATAAATGTATTATAAGCTCCCCAAGCTTCCACTACAATGGCATTGATTTTCTTGCAGAGTTTGCATGTTGATACCTCTCGTAAAATCGGACAAATGAGGATTGAGGGGTCCAGCCTATTTACTTTACTCCGAATATTTTGGATGTATTGCTGTGCCAAATGAGTTTCTGTTACAAATTCTACTCATTAGTAGTTTGTTTGTTATTGAAAAAGAATACAAGAAATATATTTTTTTTATTTCATTATAATAAAAGTGATTCTGCAGACTTCAGGAAAACATTAAATATCTTGAAAACTTAGATTTTTTTTTATGTACGGGTTATGCGTTTTCCACGTGAAACCAT
Organism: Galerucella pusilla; assembly: GCA_910591695.1. Lineage (NCBI taxonomy): Eukaryota > Metazoa > Arthropoda > Insecta > Coleoptera > Chrysomelidae > Galerucella > Galerucella pusilla. Next base: position 96,982 of record CAJUYI010000325.1, read on the forward strand.
TGAGGAATATAGAATAAAATAGAAATAGATTCAAATTCCAGTTGCGTGGGAGGGGGAAAAAGTGACATATTCTTCCAAATGTACATCACTGAATCAAGAATTGGAAAATGTTTTCCCATCAAAATTTGCCCCTTTACATTTAAAAACAACTTGCTAAATGTCAAACCATTAATTTATGCATCCATTTTAAAATTATCAAATTGAAACATTTAAATTTTCATAACTTCAATACCACGTATTTCGGAAAGTAAATAGGCTTACGAGAGGAATCTACCTACATGTAAACGTTGAAAGTGTCATTTGGAAACACCCTGTATATGATGCTATGTGTTACCTATATTCACAACTTACGCCAATGCATATCGAATATTTATGTTTAGTTTATCCTAATATATTGTTTTTTCTCTACGATCTCCTAGATACAACATCAAACGAATATTTTGATAGAAATATATGGAGGAATTCAATTCCGTTAGATAAATACTGTATGTATGTATATATGAAATATACTACGAGTAACAAAAGTATATCTGTATAATATGCAGGCAGTTTCTGTTTTTCTCTAAAAGAATTTTCAGCGTTGGAAAGCTGAAACGAAAATTGTTGATACCAATTTTGTGCGGCGAAAAAAAAGAACAAAATATTTGCATATATTTTATACTAGATTTATTAATGACTAAATAACCTTCTCCACAAGTATATTTATATTATCTGAACTAGGTGAACCATGACATGCAAGCCTTTATTTTAAATCACGAACAAAATGATCCTACCTCTGTTAAGTTTAATTTCCCTCCATGTACAGCATTTAGTTCCTGGAAGTGATAGACACTTCATTTATAACGAAAATGAACGACAGCTTTGTTATTCCAACATCCTGTATATTATAAGCTTTTTGGATTCTATATAAATTTCAATGGCTCTTTGCGTAGAGTACTTTATACATAAAATGTATACTTATCGAGATAGGTCATGTGAAAGTTGTAATTCAGAACAATGTATTGATGCTTGAAGCTTTCTGTACATATCAATTGTTACAATTTCTCACTAGTTCCATTCCGAAATGCAGAGTTAGTGTATAAATGTATTCAATTTTTAGTTCGATTACCTATAAGCGTGCTTTTTTTTCTTAACTACAATTCATCCAATTGTATAGTGGCAACTTCTTTGTTCCATGTTTAACATTACATTGGCGATCAACAATTGAATTAATAATGATAACCAATTAAAAAGTAATGGACATATATTATGAGACTATGAAAACTTGATGTTACTGTGTGATTCTCATTCTCAAATAATACTTTCCTGGTTGCAACGTTATTCATATCACACATCCGTTGCAAACTAACCTATTTCATGGACTGCTCAGTTTGGAATTTTTCGTTTAAAAAGGTAAGGTGAGTGACAGTTTCTCGTTTTAGTATATCAGTCGTCAGTTTCAGCAATGTTTTGTCTTGAAATTAGTTTTCCCGTTTTGTATTTTCTTACGCAAGGCTGGAGATTATATTCTTTAACCAAATCTATCAACGACATAATGTCACATGGTTGGTTGTTTATTATTTATGAATTTGTATAACATAATGATAAGAGAATGTTATGTAAAGTGTACCAAAGAATATAATATTATTTAAAGAACATTCCACACATTTTCTTTGAAAGTGTGTCCGTAGTAGGTGAAATTCAGATACTAAAACATAAATTGAATACATTTTGTGGAGAAAATCACAAAGTTTTCCAAAAACAAATTTCAAGTTTAATCCAACGATTGGAATTCAACTGTTGGAACATACAGGTGGCTCACCATATACGCTTGAATTTATCACATCTAATCGGCAGATGTTATCAAAAATTGTTTTAAAAAAAAATATGATGTGCTGACTTCTTTTTGAAAATACTTTGTGCTGCACAGGGAATCTGCAGAACAGTGGAAGGTATCAAAGCTGCGTTTCTGAAATGAAGCGTTTGGAACCGAACCTGTTTTTAATCGAGAATATTTATCAACATTATTATGTGTCCTTTGTTTGACGAAGCCGTTGTTTTGCATGAAACCGATGAATTCACAAAACCCTCCGCTTGAGAATAGATATTAAACCATGACTCGTCGAGGTAGCTAATCTTCATATCTTTATTTTCGAATATCCTAAGTAATCATGACGCCATATTCGTGAACAATGTGACCCCATTATTATGTAACTTGCCACTTATTGATGGTACAATATTTAAATCTTATTTGAGAAATTGCTCTCCACAAACTTGCTCAGCTATGAACAATTCCCGTTTCGTATTCAATCAACCGCTTTTCTTTACAACCTAGAGTTATTACTGGTGAAGGACATATCGTTCTTCAGTTTTATTCAGTTATTTCATAACTAGATTTCTTATAGCATAGGAGCACAAGGAAGGGACGATCGCCTCAAAGCGGCAATAAACCATTGGCGTTATATTCTTCGGTGAAGACATGAATGATTTCATTTGTCAGGTTTATTTAGTTTATATAGAGCAGAAGTCAGGCAAGTATCTTGTTATCAGGGAGATTTGAACTAAACGGGTTAGCTAATGTTTTTTGACCCGTCACTCTATAACCAAGCTATGGATATCTACGGTTTTTTCACTGTAACATTTTTATTGACCCCTTTCCATGTTTAAGTATGGTTATTTCCAAATATCTCGATGATACTATAGAAAAAGTCATATTTTTTCAAAAAAGGTAATGTATCCCGTTTTGCCCTCCTGGTCGGGTGAGATGGGATGGTATTTAAATATGGATAGGAAAGATATTGAAGTAAAATATATTTATTGAACTTGAAAACCGAGCACATTATGCATTTTATTTTCATATAAAACAAATTAACAGTTTAACACCGACAAAAATCGCATGAGTACGGCTCACCTCATCCTCCATCCAGCACAAGTTTTCTTCGAAACCCTCTTCCACCGTCTGGCGATCGGTTGTTCTCTTATACTTTCCCATCTTGTAGCAGGACTGTAAACGGATGAAATTTCGAATCCTCCATAAAATCTATACCGTTTTTGGTTGGAGAAAACGGGATAGTATCCAGTTTCACCCGTCCGCTTCGTATCCCATTTTGACCGACTGCACGTTTTAAAATGTTTTGTTAAAAGGTTTTTGAAAAAAACTAGTTTTCATATTGACAAATTGAAACAAAATATAGTTGAATATTCACAGAATCTTGGCATATGTGACATTTATTTTCCATTTTAACTTCCATAACGTAGTTTCCCGGTGACAACATAAGTAATATTGACATGATAATTGGAACTATTATCAATAGAACAGGGAAAGACAATTTTGAGGAGTTAAAAAATGTTAAAATCCGTTCAGTCAAACCGGAGTAATTAAAGTTGAAAAGAAAATGCTTAAAATTTACACATTTCTTAGGATATCTCGTGATACGAAAAAGGTATCGAGATGCGGTTTTCGCTATTCTGTTGCTAATTTGGTCTAGTTCTATATTCTTCAATTAGAGCTGCATGTTTCCATTCAACATTTTTCAAGGATGGCTAGATTCAAAAAAATAAATAAATAGCGCCCTCTAGCTTATTCGTTACTCATTAGGTTGTTTCGGAATTATAACTCCTACATTGGTAGAAAGGAGCTCTTTTCAAAAAGACTAAGTTTGCATAGATATTTCAAGTATAACTGGAATTACAGGCGTTTTTTCATAAAAAAGTTCCCGCTTCCCCCCCCTCTTATTTGAAGAGAGACTAAAACTTATAAGATCAAATATACGCTGAATTTCTTGAAGAATACGATAATCATAGTTTAAATGCATCTTAATAAGGCAAAATTTAAATTATTTATTTTATAATTTTTGGTATTTAATTACGCCCTCTGGCGGTAGACCTACAACTCTGTAAATCATTTTCAGGTTTTTCTCGAGGTCACTTTTGTTAGACATTTTTTTCCCGAAGCTGTATACTATAAACGGTTCCCGAGATATGGCCGAGAGCCATTCTTATTGGGACACCTGGTATATTCACAACACCTTCTTCAACTTTTTCATTTATGAACTGATACCTGACGTCTATGTGCTTCGATCTTTCATTTAAACGGTTACTTTCAACTAATTTAATGGCACTTTAGTTGTTTACTTTAAGTTTTAGTTTTAGTTTCAATGTTCTTTATAGGGAAGGTTTTTATTTATATCTTGCTCTTCTTCGTTATCACTATTGCTGGAAAATGGCGTTGTTGTAGGTTTGGCATGTTCAATTTTGAATGTTTCTAATATTTTATATGTATAAGGCTCCTTACTGAATGACTGAATCTGGATTATCATTCTGAACCATTTCAAATATTTTTGACTTCATCATCTCTTCATCTAAGTCTTGACTAAGATTTTTCAATCGAAATGCCAGATTTTGTATTTTGCTTATGAATGTGGACATGTCACTTCTTTTTGAAATGTCATGTTGAAAAATTCTCGTAATACGTTACATTTTTGTTCATCATCTTTATGAAAAATATTACACAATTTCTGATAAATTTCAAACGCAGTTGAACAATTCATTAGGTGAATCAGGACTTTTTTATCTTTTGTTGTCATTATTAATTTCTGAGTTTAAGCATATTTTCTGTTAAACTCCACTATTTGTGCTGGGTTTGCAGTATCTGTTAACGTTGTTTCTCCATTGACTATCTGCCACAGATCTTGAGATTTAAATGATATTACTATTTGAAACTTCCAGATAGGAAACGACTCATTATTTATTAGTTTTTCAATTGCATGTTCCTCAATGGACGCAACAGACGACATTTTGTTGAGTAAAGGTAGGTATTTGGTATTATTTTATTTTTCAGGCGACTTATATGTCTTCTTATTATGTTAATGCTTTGGGCCGATAACCCGAAGAGTTTTAGTTTCAATTTTCTTTCAAATAAAATACTATACGACTTTTATATTACATGTGTGACATTCATTTTACCAAGTGACTGACATTAAAAAATATAACTAATAAAATATCTCAACACACTCCTGGTTGCCGGATGGCTTTGCTTGTTTTTGAATATTGGCTGGTATCCCGTTTTATCCGACTATCCTGTTTTATCCAACTCTCCCCTAAGTCATTATTGCAGTATTAAGATCCGATTTAGAACTTTAACCAAACACAAAATTATTCAACAAAATGAAGAAGTCTGTAAAACCCATCACTACTCAGCAAAACGCTCAAGCTGACTTCACGATACTGGCCACCGGCGTATCATATTAATGAATTCTTAACCATTGTGCCAAATTTTACGATCCTATTGTATTTGAGGTGATACAGGACAGGACTTAATACGTGTTAAAATTTTGGTAAAACCGACCTGTTTTATAATTTTATTCCACATAAAAAAATGAAGACTCACCCTATATTTATAGTACTTTTGTATAAATAATGAGGCACTTCACTCCTAGGGAAAAAATTATAATGTCTTTAACTGTAAAGATTGGTGTTTCGATTAATTTACATGTTTCTTTCGCTGCATCTGAGACACTATTGGAAATTATTATTTCGGAATCCCCAATATCTATTGTATCTATGAATATTTTAATCCCATTATAGTGAATATAAAAGGGGCTCTTTTATATATTCACACAAATTAAAATATTTATAGATGAAGTCATCAACCGTTTATCGTGAGAAATATCTAGGACGTTGAGGAGCAGAAAAAAAGTGGAGTCCTTCGCTCGCTACTCTTATGTTGGTAATGTAAGGTTAAATATATAGATAAATTCGGTTGTATGAAGTCTAAAATGATTAAATTCATTATTCTGTGAACGTATTACCACATTAACAAGAAACGTTCAAGCCATTCTCTCCCCGTTACATAACCGATAATTTAATCATTTAGGCGCTGCATTTGTTCAAAATCAATACGAACGTGGTCAGATTATATAAACCCATTCCTATCGTGACCCGGTTAAACAAGCTTTGCAAAATGTATTCACTCCAGGGAACATCAACGCCCTTGAGCAATTTATTCGTAAGAGAAAGTCCCAAAATTTCGCAGAGTCTGTCTGTTCACAACGGTTTGGATGAAACTATCTCAAACACTTTATGTTTGTGGAAAAACATGTGAAATGACAAAATGTTTCATATTATCTAAGTGGATAAGTAAATTCACTTCGAAGAAGTCTTTTCATTTTATTTCAACGCTTTAGTTTAGATATGGTAAAAATGTGAGATGAAACTATTATCATTTGCTTGTAACGCAGGTTAGGAAAAAAATTATTACTAATCAGAAATACTCAACTGGTATTATGTATCTATACTATAGATATCACGTTTCTCTATCCATTTTACATTGACCTCTTCGAGGTTTTATTTACTTTTTAATATAGATACTATTACTAGCTTAATATATACAGAGTGGTCCTTGAGTAATGGTCCTAAGTGGAGTGGAAGAAATATCACAATCTGGCGCAACTTCTTTTCATAGAATATTGATGATAGGAAAGATACAGGGTGGCAATGTTGAAATGTCAAAAATGTTTTCTCTCAGTAAATTGGAAGATTTTGGATATGCAAACGTAAAAATTTGAAGATAGGGGTTTTAGGGCTTGGGAAACCATAATATGTTATCCATTTCGATGTATTTTTTAGAGGGCGCCACAAAATCTATAATGTTTGTGTAATTCTGTAATTTTATTTTTATTGCAAGAAAGTTACATTGGATGAAATGTCAAAGTTACATTGGATGAAATGTCAAGAAATGGAGCATATAATGCCTAGAGAGGAAAAAGTCAAACAATAATGGACCAGTTTATGTATTTTTTCATCATCGAAAGCAACATATTAAAATAATAGTTTTTTCATGTATTTCAATGACAAACAGAAAGAAACAATATAAGAGCTTAGCAACAATACAATACCTTATTGAGAAATATAATTGGATAAATAATTTTGGAAAGACTCAGCATGTGCTGTTAGGTGGTGAAAACATTTTAATTATGCCTATGACAGAGATAAAAATGTATGTTTCAAGAACAAATAGAGAAGTAGTGACCCTTTCACCTTTTATATTGAAAAAAATTAAAATATGAACACTGTAGCTATAGCAAGAAAAATTAAAATGATGTGAAAAGCAAAGAGATGAAATAAACAGTGATAGAGCAAAGAAATGTTTCATTTCCAAACTTGCATACTATAAACAAATTCACAAGGATAATTAAGTGAGTCTTGACGAGATGATGTGTATAATTAATAATGTATTGTTTATTTATAAACATTTTCAATCAGCTCAAACACTTAGTACTGTAAACTTTCAATTACTCGTTTCTCGAAACTGTTTACGTTTTAAAATTGTTACCTTTTGTCTTTTATTGAAGCCTCCATAGTTGGTTCTATAATCATACTAGTATTTATAAACAATTTTCTAATTAACAAATATAATTTTATCGAATATAAGTGAGCTTTATATTACTCTCATACAATTATCAACAACTGAGAATGGCTTAATGCACTACTAAATTTCTTACACACTTTTTGCTTGTGGATGGAATTGTTGTTTCTTGTTTCTTCTTCATAATCTAAAACAAAATCACATTTAATACATTCAATGATAATAATAGTATGGAGAATAAATATACATTAGAAAAATTACCTATTCAAATCCTTCGTTCCAAATAAATTAAGCGCTGTTATTCCTGGATTGAAAGTATTAGGCTGTAGGTATAAAGAAAAACTACTCTAGAAATTTGTCACTTATTATGTATTGGAAGATGTTTTGTTTAATTTTACTTAAAATAAACTTACCGAGTGCACTACCTGTTATATTCCTTCACAATAAATTTGGACATTGTCTTTTTCGATAACGATTAATGATAGATAATAATAACTGATAAATATTTCCAAAACAAACTTGAAGAACGAAGTACATCAACCGTAAAATGCGTGAAACAGCGTGAAACGACAATGTGAGGCATGCGTGCAATATCTAGAATAGCAACAGCGTCACAAAGTTTCAGTAATTTGATATTTTTAGGTTGAAAGTGTCCATTCTGGTTTCTATAGGTTCGTTATATTCATTTTTATGTATTTTCAAGCCTGTAGGCTTTATAATTACAAATATTTTATACTTTCATTTTCTGATTAATGTTGATACAATCAAATATATCCAAACCAATGGTTCAATAAAACTCCAAGTCCAAACCACAAAATTTAATAAAAGTTCCTCAAAAGGACACTTATGATGCGCTACTAGTTTCGGTACAATATTACCATCATCAGGCTACAATATAAAGAAATGGTCTACTTAATACATGAAGATCTTACAAGATTCTGTTACAATGGCTTAAACAAGAGTAGTTAATAGATATAAAATGAATGTGAAAGATAATATTATAGTTAATAATACAAAATTGAGAATATTACAATTGTTGATCTATTAAATTAAAAAACTGTTAATATAAATTGAAAGGTTAATGAGAGTATTTCAAATTACAAGTTTGATAATATAAATTACATAAGTGGGTAGTCAAATTGAAATAAAATAAAATATAGTTACCTGTATGAAATATATCATCCAAAGAACAATAGGTTGTTGCCAAAAACGTTAAAATTTTTATATGTTTTTAAAATTGAGGTTCACTAAACCCCCCCTTTTGGCATAGTCCATTAGGCCAACATTTCAATTAACTTCAAATTAGTTTAATATTTCCAATGTTTTTTCCAATTTCTTTTCTTTCCTTACCACTCAAATGAACTTGTAACTTATTTGATATAAATATGTTTTAACATATAAAAATTTCAACGTTTTTGGCAACAACCTATTGTTCTTTGGATTATATATTTCATACAGGTAACTATATTTCATTTTATTTCAATTTGACTACCCACTTATATAATTTATATTATCAAACTTGTAATTTGAAATATTCTCATTAACCTTTTAATGCATATTAACAGTTTTTTAATTTAATATCAACAATTGTAATATTCTCAATTTTGTATTATTAACTATAATATTATCTTTCACATTCATTTTATATCTATTAACTATTAACTACTCTTGTTTAAGTTATTTTAACAGAATCTTGTAAGATCTTCATGTATTAAGTATACAATTTCTTTATATTGTAGCCTGATGATGGTAATATTGTACCGAAACTAGTATTGCATCATAAGTGTCCTTTTGAGGAACTTTTATTAAATTTTGTGGTTTGGACTTTGAGTTTTATTGAACCATTGGTTGGGATTTCATACAACCACATTTGAGATATGGATGAGCTCTTAGGGTTAATAAAATATATTCCTAATGATATCAAAATAAATTGTTCATGGCAAAGTATCTGCAGCAGCATCCCTAATTCTTTGTGCATTTCTGGTTATATTATATTATTTCCGTGCAATATCTGATAGGTAGATGTGTACGTCAGAATTGGTGCAACTACTAAACTAGTTCAAAAATCAAAATAAGTACGTTCCAACCGTTTGGTGAGAGATAACCAGTAATTTTACCTATTTCTCTCACGCACTACCTAAATAGTTAAATTACTGGTTACGTACGATAACAGAATTGCTGGTTGGAACGAATCTACAAACGGTCTGCAGCAGTCAAATTTTCCACACAAAAATTGATCACTTGAAAAGTCTGCATTTTTCGAAAAAGGTTTCCAGACAAGAGTATACCAAAATTTTACGTAGATTTTAAGAACGTATTAATATACAGGGTGTTCCATTCAAGAAACAAAGTTACAATCGACTTCCAGTAGGGCCGGAAGTCGGCCATCATTAAAAATATTTCAGTTGAAAAGATCGTATCCGAAAACCCAAACGAAGGAATTTTCATGATTTTACTATAAATATTTTGCCATATACAGATAGTTTTAACTCGTCGTGGGTCACCCTGTATAGAAGTGTAAACTCGTCATTGAGCAGCATTTTTTATGATAGTCATAATCTTATGCCCGTTAAACCTGCACTGGTTAGTTTGTCTTTCTATTGCGAAAGTCGTATTGATTAAAAAAACGGTTGAAATGGAACTAGATCTCTAATAAACATTTCCGGGAAACCAAATACTTCCGCTTTTCTGGATTTTTAATTTATAAAACTTAACGATAATGTTACCAAATTTTGTATCTCAGTTAAAATTGTCCACCAAAGATTATATCTGTGATTATTTTTGGAATAACCATTATTTTGCAGTTAAAAGTTCCATGTAATAAGGGATTCCAAAAATGATGTCGAGTTCATTTCGTAAAAATTATTCAGTGAACTATTAATACTGTTTTCACATATTTTCCAATGTAGACTCCGTTTCGCATAAGAAGAACCCACTAGAGTATAGTCCAATCGTGTTACCCCAAAAACTATCGAAACATGGATGTGAATGCAGTAGGTAAGATTTTCAATGGAATCCCTAAAAAATATCATGGTTAATTATAATCCGTTCTTCCACCGGTTTTTAGATAAATTGCACAATAACAGTTTATAGCCAAAACAACCAAAAATCTATTTTTTGAAGTATTCGAATTTCACTCGGAAAGTATTGAATTTATCGTGCATATGTATGCTATAAAATTCCGTGGTTCAAAATGTAAAAACTCCTTTCCCTGCAGCCACAGCGGATAAATAATTGAAAAAAAAAAATGAAAAAACAGCTGTTTCACACGTAAAATACTAATGCAATTTACAAAGGAATGTGAATCATTATTTGTCTCGTAATACGTTATTTATCCACGAACTGAATGCAACAAACGCGGTTTCGATATCTTATTTAGTTGCTGAGTAATCTAATTATTAATTAACATTAGGTGAAAGAAATAGACGTTGTTAGAATAAAGACATATGCCACGAAAAATTGTTTGAACTCACAACAATGATTTTACACATACTAGAAGGTTACAGCTATCATCTGCAATGATTTAATCAACAATTTTTCCGGTTTAACTGACTCAGACGTTAGTTTAAAAAAGTGGTTGAAATTTCACCTCTGTAACAATCAAGATATCTGTGCGGTTTTCCATTTTCATTGAATTCTGAGAAAACCTACTCAAAGGACTTGGAAAACACAACTTTTGGCATTTTGAACGTTCAATTCGGACTATTTAATCCCGAGTTATTGAGTCCCAAACTTGATCAATGATTCTAGGCAAACGAACAACAATATAACGAAAAAATAAAATACTGTCATGCAGGTCCTTCTGCATACTTCCCAGATATTTTTCAACACACATACCTTTCATAACTCATCAACAATAAAATCAAATAGAAGAGAGAATGTGCGTGGAAGAGGCTCTTGGCACTGTGATTCTAAGGGGAGGGCATGGCTGTGTATAGCGGCGAGAGCACAGATTATAATTTGTGGGTAGAGGTTGAATCGTATCTGCATGTCGGTATTTTCTTTTCCGTTAGATTCAATAACTCGGGGTTTGATGGTCCAAATTGAACATTCAAAACGCCAGAAGTTGAGTGGGTTCTTCCAGATTTCAATTAAAATGGAAAACCTTACAGATATCATAATTGTTACTAAGGTAAAATTCCAACCACTTTTTCAAACTAGTATCTGAGTCAGATAAACAAAAAAAAATGTTGATTAAATCATTGCATATGATAGCTGTAAGTTTCTAGTATGTGTTAAAACATTGTTGTGAGTTCAAACAATTTTTTGTGGCATAAATATGTCCTTTAAGTAGGTTTTCTCAGAATTCAATTAAAATGAAAAACCGCACAGATACCTCAATTGTTACCAAGGTAAAATTTAAACCACCTTTAAAAACTAACGTCTGAGTCAGTTGAGCCAAGAAAATTTTTGATTAAATCATTGCATATAATAGATGTATCCTTCTGATATGTGTAAAAACATTATTGTGAGTTCAAACAATTTTTTGAGACATACGTCTTCATTCTAATAATGTATATTTCTTTTACCTAATGTTTATTCACAATTAGATAACTCAGCAACTAAATAAGATATCGAAACAGCGTTTATTGCATTCAGTTCGTGAAGGAATAACGTACTATGGAAAAAAAAATAATGATTTACATTGCTTCATAAATTGCATTAGTATTTTGAGTTTGTAAAACAGCGGTTTTTCAATTTTTTTTACTCATTCATCCGCTGTAGCTGCAGGGATGGGAAATTTTAAATTTTGAACCAAGAATTTTCATAGCAAATTTCAAGCTCCACAACTTTGTTCCCCTACATATACACGATAAACTCTATATTTTTCGAGTAAAATTCGAAAACATGTCGGAAAACAGGCCCATTTTTGGTTGTTTTGGCTATAAACTGTTATTGTGCAATTAGCATAGCCTGAAAACCGGTGGATGGAATCAATCATCATTAACCATCATATTTATTTTCGAAAATCTCGCCTACTGCTCTCACATCCACCTTTACTGATTACCCAGCAGGACTACTAGAAGCTGCAGTCGTTTGCGCGAAGAAGCTGCACATAATAATATCTGAACATCAATATCGATCAAGGCCAAAGTTTTTGACCGATATTGATGTTCAGATATTGTTGTGCAGCTTCTTCGCGCATACTACTGCAACTTCTAGACTCTAGTGGGTTCTTCTTATGCGAAACGGAGTCTTCCTATCAGTATTCCTCTTCACATTTTTTTTCATTAATTTATCTTATTTCCAGATAAAATCCATACCTCAAGTATTTAACTCTGGACTATCCATTATTTTTCTACAAAACTGAATCAAATACTTCAATAGTTCCTGCAGCTTAGGTAGTAAACCATTGAACCATCAGAAATTCCATTCATTCTTTTGTAAAATTGTATGAGCAGTATTTTATCAATTTATAGTAAACAATCAACATCTCAGTTGTGATCAATAGTTCCATGATATATTATCGAAGTAGTTTTCAATTTATCTACTTCAATCTCTACTCTACTCCTTTATTTGGGGACACATCAGTGATTTCGCCAAATAGAATAAAAGTTTACATACAAAAGCACCATATTTATTTCTTTCGGTCAAATATTCCGAAAATTGGATGTGAATATTTGAAATAAATTCAAAACAATTAAATCATAGGAGAATTTTTTCGGGGAAATAACTAAAACAACCTAAAAAAGAAATTTCGATAAAAAAAACATGACTTAATAATAAGAAGGTGCACCTCGAGCTATGCCTCCATTTGGACGTCCATCAAAATAATAGTGAAATGTTCAAGAATGCCCTACCAGACGACTTGTATTGGAGATCTCAGCCCAAACATGTTCAATGCAATCCATATAAATATGTCATATATAGTGAGCTGGGTCATTCTTCGATTAATCAGGATATCAGTGCGCTCTTCATAACATAACACAATACGAAAAGAGTGATTAACGCGAGAATAAGGCAGAATCCTCAAATCTAGATGATTGCAATTACTGTGTTCAATAGCCCAATGACGTCCGCATATACGCAGCGGCACGGTTAACCGCCGGTGTATAGCACCACTTCTTGCTCTCAAATTAAGTCTATATAAACTTCTTCTGAAAGTCTAACCAAAAATAACTAATCTAAGAGAAGCTGTTGATCCTTCAATCCAGTGTTAACTTTCTTCTTGCAGTCAGGAATATTAAACGGTCTGGAAGTGTGGCTCGTTATCGTCCTTCTCCATGTAGATTCAGTTGCTACGAATTGATTCCATCTTTTTAGTTTGAGCCTTTGCATATCCAATGCACCAACTGTTCGAAAAAAAACTTTTTGTCGCATAGAATTACAAGCCACCTTGGAATCATACTTACATTCTTCCAATTTAATGTGCTTTTCATAATTACCTCGTCGTTCAGAATAATACACTTGAGTTTTACATTGGTGTGTTTTCCCAGTTATACAGTTTAATTTTAAGACTCACTGACTTTCCCTATAAAGTCCATGGTTTATGTTAAGTTACTTTTATCTGTATCATCAATCAAAAAGATTATTTCAAGTAGACAGGATGCTACAATTTCGAGAAGGATGTTAATACTTGGCCGATGAGAAGGCCTGATACTTGAGTGGAGCAGATGAAAGATGAGTGATGCCGACGGACTTTACCAATAAATTTTGAACAATTCCCGTCAAATGGTGATGGATTTATTGATAAAGTTTTTAGTAGGTGGAAAATGAATGGTAAGCCAATTTAGGATTTTTTTTATTCATGAGATAAACTTCGAACAAAAATGTGTGATATTATTATATCAATAATAGTGCAGTAAAATTGGGCAATTGTGATGGAGTAATTTATAGATATTACAATATTTCCAATTCTAGATTATTATGTATATCGATGTGAAATTCCCTCTACCAACATAAAGAAATTCTAAAGATGCTACTTAGAATGATCAGTGCCATTTTTTCCAACTCAATTGTTGGAACTGGTAGAGTAAACAGAGTAATCTTTTTTATTTTGGTTTTTTCAACTATAATTAAATAAGAAATATTATTTCTCGAAACAAACAGAAATTCTCAAATTCAGTCATTTATATACGTTCCAGTCAATCAAAACATATTATAGTGATTATTTTTTTCACTTGTCAAAATCTGACATTTTGGTGGTTTTAACCAATAGCAATACATTATTCTAGCCAATCATTCGGTATTATACTGATAATTCTGCTTCCTCATCGATAAAACCTTGTTTACATCGAAACGTCAAAATTTTACTTTGAATTTGTCATTATTGACAAGTAAAAGTGCTTCGAAGTTTATTGAAAAATTAACACAAACCGATTGAGTGCCATTACCCAAGAGAATATTAAACATTCAGGTAATACAAAATTTTAAATTGTTGAAAAAAATAATCTTCCCAAATACAACTCGCTCTTCAAATTTTATCACATAATTTTTTATTTTCATCACTCAAACTTGTTTATTTGAGGCAAAAACATTCAAACAAACCGAATTTAGATAAAATCCCTCGTCCTAACGGACTCCAGATTTTATCAATCGGTTTGTTTTCATATTATTGCCAAATAAACAAGTTTTCGTGGAAAAGAAAAAATTATCGATAAAATTTGAAGCACTCGTGGTATTACCTTTGAGAATAATATATTTATCCAATTCCGCTATCAAATGTGACACTTTAAGTCACTCCTTGTCGTTAGGTAACGTCACATTTTTCATAACCTTCATATATATATATCAGTTATGAAAAGTAGTTATGTGAAAACTTTACGTAACTGTTTGAGTTTCAACATAGAGATACTGCATGAGTTTCAAAGAATAATTTATTAATTAGGAAGGTACTGTCAAAACTGACAATTATTTCATTATTTAAACTGTACAATTAACCCATAGTTTTAATTCAATAGTATTTTAAGATTTATTATAAACATTGAAAAAAACATTATTGAGTCACAGTCATTGAAAGTAAGTCAATTTTCTGGGTGAATACTTCATAGTAACAATACTTTCAACACCATTTGAATTCACTTCAATATTAACATTGTAATTGAAGATTTTATGAAATATTATAAAGGCGCGGAATTAGATAAAACGTTGTACGTAAACACATTATGAAGAGAGCTACATTGTTCAACTCGCTAGCGCTCGTTTTGGTAGATATTACGCTTGTTGAACAATATCGCTCTTTTCATAACTAGTTACGTAAATAACTATTCCATCATTCCAGCGAGAAATATTCAATGTTCATTGTTTTTGAGTTTTGGAGTTTTGGAAGAAAGAATTATTGAAGAATGCAATGCAATTTCAGCTGACAAATTCGAACGAGTATGACAAGAGTTTACTAATAGGATATATTACTGTCAGGAAGTAGACGGAGCACATTTCGAACACTTGCTATAAGAATCCATTGTTGATATTTGATTAATTAAATTTAAAAACATAATTTCAATAATTTTGGTATTTATTTAATTTATACGTCAAAATTAGTTTAAACCCAAACAAAATTAATATGGCTATGTAGCCAATGTCAATGCCTTTCAAACGAGATATCACTTGCCCTAAGGTCCTGTTTAAAATTATTGGCCAGAGTGGCACTGTGACGTCATCAATTACTATTACGTCACCTGTTACCATTCGTAGAGAAGTTTACAACACTTTATTTTCACCCTCCAAATTTTATTAATGTATGTGTAGCCGTTCAAAAGATACGAGGGCGGGTGGGGGGTACTTTTGAATAGCACTGTATAACAGTTATTGGACAAAGTAAGTTTTATAAAATAATTTACCAACATTTGTTATAATTTTATAATTCTTAAGAAGTATACTCCATATTCGGAGGAACCCTGCAAAACATGACCGTATTTCAAAAATATAATACATAAACGAATCCATAAACAAACTCAACACGATCATTTTATTTATCAATTTCAGTTCCCATAACATTTTAAAGTGTTATTATTACTCGAAACGCCAAAACCGGGTATGAATTTCACGAGGCTTCATGTACAGATTATAAAGAAATAATGCTATTGTGAATATTTTTATCAAGTAGTATGGAAATTTTCCATAACGGATCTGTTCGTTCTGTTGTTCAGTGGAGAGGTTAATTCCTCATGGCGTTACGGTAGAGAGTGAATCTCAACTGATGGTGTATCAACGTATTTCATCAATGTTCATGAGATAAATCACCTTCCACGTCGAAGTAATTTTATAAAAACATCAACTAACTCAATTTCAAGCAGATATTGTGCCCATCGCTGCAGTTATGAGCGTTTTATAGTATATTGTATTATGAACGGTAATGGTTGTTTACCGGTCGACAGCAATATTTGTTTGCTGGAGACCGGTATTACCTTTAACGTTCAAGATGCTTAAACCATTTTTAGCGCGATCGTATTGAAATGAATTTAGAATAAAATAATTTGAATTTCTTGGAAATGAACGAAATGTCAAAAGTGACATTCATACTTCTCGATCAGTTTAAAAAATAAATTACATTTTGGTGAAATTGTTTTTGCTATTTTTTACTTTTTATATTGTTCTGGTCGGTTCAGTTCATTAAAAAATATATAAATCTTATTTTTTTTATTCTTCCGGATAAACCCTTCGTAATTACAAGCTGACCGAGGTCAGGCGTATTATTAAAAATACCTTTATTGCTAATCATTATACTAAGTTTTTCTTCATTTATCTCCGAAACACACCACTCCTTTTGATTTTCTTCCACTTCCTCAATGCCGACATTTTTACAGAGTTTCTAAGCGGCTTGTTTTTCTAAAACTGCCAATCGAAATCTGATGTATCAATTAGTTATTAGCTACACAACAGCTTCCAATGTGGTAATTATATATTGTTACGCGAGGTGCTGCATTAATGTGCTCAATTAGTGCCCCCAGTGAAATTCCCATATGATACGACTATGGCTCCTCCGCCTTATTTTCGAGAGTTTTCTGGAATACGTAACATCTAGAAAACTCAGCGCATCCACCAGAACTTCGAGAGGGTTCTAGAACTAGAACGTGCGAGTATAAATAGGCGACGAGCATCGCAGCGGAGTTAGTTAGTCAGTTAGTGTTGATACTGAAAGAAAGCAATCGCGCCTCGCTAAAGTGTTTATTAAGTGACTCTCATATAAATTATAGTTAGTGTGTGTTTAGTGTATTATATAAATTATTAAATAAGGACTGTATTTGAATATAAATCTGTGAATATAAATTAATTGTAAATATAAATTAGAATAAACGTTACATTGGTGTCAGAAGTGGGATCAAAAAATAAATATACAGGAAGATGGCGAAGAAACTTAGTGAATTATAAGTTTCAGAGCTTCGAAGAGAGTTGAAGGATTACGAATTGGA
Source organism: Galerucella pusilla (assembly GCA_910591695.1). Lineage (NCBI taxonomy): Eukaryota > Metazoa > Arthropoda > Insecta > Coleoptera > Chrysomelidae > Galerucella > Galerucella pusilla. Next base: position 114,679 of record CAJUYI010000325.1, read on the forward strand.
CACAAGTGGGGCCAAGTCAGCGTTAGTGGAACGACTGAAGAATGCTATGATTAACAATGGATTGGACCCGGAAACGTTTGAATTCACCGACAAAGCGTCCGCCTCTATAACCTCTTCCATGAAAAACGAATTGTCGGATATGAAAAACGAATTGTCGGATATAAAAAACGAAATTTCATCCATGGAAAATAAATTTTCGAAGGATATGGAAAATAAAATGTCTTCGATGGAAAATAAAATGTCTCCGATGGAAAACAAAATGTCTGATATAAAAAACGAAATTTCGTCCATGGAAAGTAAACTTTCGGCGGACATAGAAAATAAAATTTCGACGGATATAAAAAATGAAATTTCTGCCGTGGAAGAAAAGATTAAAAGAATGGGGCAAGAAATGGAACAAAAAATCAAAGAAAACGAAAAGAAGACTAATAATAACCCGGATATTACAACTAGGCAAGCCCCGAACAACGACGAACTGGCAGAGAAAGTAGAGTTGGAACCGAAAAGGGAAAACGATATTAACAGCCGAGTGAAGCTGCCAACATTCGATGGTAAAACGTCAAGGCCGAACTATCTTAAGCAATTCGAGGCGGCATTAAAGGCAAACAACTGGAGTGAGAAAGAAAAAGCGTTGAATTTAACTCTTGCCCTTAGAGGAGACGCCATGGATATCCTCCAGACCATTCCAGTGGAAGAGACCTAATATTTTGAACAACTCAAAAAGCGATTGAACATGAGATATGGCCTGGAACACTTGGAGCATCTGTACCAGTCGCAGCTGAAAAACCGCAAACAAAAACGCGACGAAACTCTGCAGGAATTCGAAGCAGACATTGCGAGGTTGGTGCGGTTTGCTTATCCATCGGCACCGGAGAATGTCATGGAATGTTTGGGGGTACAGACATTCATCGACGGAGTTCGTGACCATGAAATGCAGAGAACTCTACGCTTGGCTCGGCATAAGACACTGGTTGACGTACTCTCTGAGGCCTTGGAGTACGAAGCAGCTACACAGGCTTCCGGAGTATACGGCAAGGTGAGGGCTGTAGCAGACGAACAAGTGGAAAACAAGCTTGACCAGATTATCAACATGATGAAAAGCATCTCAAATGGATGATCGAAAGCTGTGAGATGCTGGAATTGTGGAGAAATGGGACATGTACGCAGTTCGTGCAAGCGACTGAGAACTGCTACAAACAGAGACGCCCAGCAGGAAAACTAGGAAGGGTCGACCTTCAGAGGACAGCTTCGGCCCGAAGACCTTCCAAAGACCCTCTCATTCTAATAGCCTCTCTGAGATGTCGCGATGATAGTGTATACGTGGATGGTGGAGTTAATGGTAGGAAGTATACACTATTGGTGGACACTGGAGCAACGAGGACTATTATTCGCCCCGAGAATGTCAACATCCGGAAAAGACTTTTACCAACGAGACTGCGACTCAGGACTGCCACAGGTGAGAGCGCCAATATCCATGGAGAACTACCGGTGCAATTGGAAATTGGCGCAGAGAAGTTCACCCACACTGTCGTTGTCGCTGATTTCGAGAACCGGGTGATTAGAGTAGGTTCTGAGGAAGTATTCCTTCACCCACACGAGGATGAGACTGTTCAGGTGGCCGTACAGGAGGAACTGTACCCGCAAGGAGTGGATTTTTCACTGTGGCAAGGCTACAAGGAACCGCCGAGGAAGGAACACCGGTCATGATGGAACCATGGAATCATGATAAAGAGGTTGGTCGAGGAATCCTGATAGGAAAAGGGTTAGTCATGGCTGCCGAAGAAATACCTGTACGCATTATAAATGTAAATGACCATCCCATAACAATAAAGAAGGAGACCAAAATTGGAACTTGCGTACCAGTGGCGTCAATAATTCATCAAACAACATCTTCCAATGATGCCAACAATAAATTTGAACAAATGATAGCAGTGGCTGGACAATCCCTTAGCCTGCAAGAGAAGAAAAAAATCAGAGAACTCTTGCTACAATACCGATCTCTTTTCGTACCAAAAGGAGGAAAGACAGGAAGAACATCTGCTGTCAAACACAAAATTTACACCGGCGACGCTAAGCCGATAAGACAATCGGCTCGACGGCTACCACAGGCCAAAAGAGAGGAAGCGGAGAGAATTGTTCGCGAGATGGAAGAGGACAAGGTAGTAGAACCTTCTACCAGTCCTTGGGTCTCTCCGGTAGTTCTGGTGAAGAAGAAGGATGGAACCACGAGGTTTTGCGTGGACTACCGGCAATTGAACAATGTTACAAAGAAAGATAGCTATCCTCTACCGAGAATCGACGATACTCTGGATACGCTGGCCGGTAGCAAATTGTTTTCTAACTTGGACCTGAAGTCTGGATATATGCAGGTAGAAATGGATCCAGCCGATAAAGAAAAGACAGCGTTTACCACCGGATCTGGACTATGGCATTTCACCGTTATACCATTTGGGCTGTGCAATGCCCCACAACGTTCGAAAGACTGATGGAAAACATATTGCGAGGGTTGTCCTGGAAGACATGCTTAGTGTACCTTGATGACATCATAGTCTTGGGAAGGACGTTCGAAGAACATCGAAAGAATTTGGAAGGTGTCTTCAAAAGGTTGCAAGCTGCCCAACTGATGCTCAACCCCAAGAAATGTCAACTATTTCAAAACAAAGTCAATTATCTAGGCCATGAAGTCAGCAAGGATGGTGTAGCTGTAGACGAAGAAAAAGCTGCTACCGACAAGTACCAAGTAAGAAGCTTCCTTGGACTCTGTACATACTACATGCGATTTATAAAGAAGTTTGCAGATATCGCTAAGCCCTTGACACGACTTACAGAGGAAGCAAGGGAGTTCCGCTGGGACGAAGACTGTCAAACTTCGTTCGAAACCTTGAAAAAGCACTTGACTACTGCACCTATACTCGGCTATCCACTACCAGAGGGAGAATTTATACTAGATACTGATGCTAGCAATGTTGGAATTGGAGGAGTGCTATCACAGGTTCAAGGAGGACAAGAGAAAGTTCTGGGATATTTTAGTAAAGTTCTTTCCAGACCAGAACAAAACTACTGCGTCACAAGAAGAGAGCTCCTAGCAGTAGTGAAGTCCGTGGAGCACTTCTATCAGTATCTGTATGGGAAGAAATTTGTGATTAGAACCGATCATGCCGCACTTAAGTGGCTTATGCAATTTAAAAACCCTGAAGGTCAAATCGCCTGATGGATCGAGCGGCTCCAAGAATATAATTTCACCATTGAGCATAGAGCCGGAATAAGCCACAGAAATGCAGACTCACTCTCTAGAAGACCATGCCCAGCAGAGTGCTCTCACTGCACCAAAACAGAAGCTAAGGCAGCTGCCATTCGAAGAACCACGGTGACCAGCGACGAATGGACACCGGAAAAGTTGGAAGAGGAACAAGAGAACGATCCCGACTTGAAGAAAATCCGACATTGGAAAAAGGGAAACTGTCGACCTACTTGGCAGGAGATTTCAAGGTACTCGCCAACGATGAAATCGTATTGGTAATCGGTTTGCTACAGCGAGTAATCGAGAACGATGAAGGTTCCGAAAGTAGAAGACAGTTGGTGATTCCAAGAACAAGGGTAGCAGCAGTACTGCGGAAATTACACGACAGTCCGTCAGGAGGACATCTAGGTGTGAAGAAGACCCTCCAGAAAGTGCGAGAACGGTTTTATTGGATGCACAGTTCCGAAGATGTGAAGGACTGGTGTGAGAAGTGCACTATCTGTGCTACGACCAATGGAACACAAGGAAAAAGAAAGCCTCCTATGAAGCAGTACAATTTCGGAAGCCCTTTTGAACGCATTGCCCTGGACATTGTCGGACCGTTTCCACCGACAGCAAATGGCAGCAGGTACATTTTGGTGGTGGTGAGTTATTTCACAAAATGGGTAGAAGCGTATGCCATTCCAAACCAAGAAGCCGCAACTGTTGCCGACGTGCTTTTGAATGAGTTCATTTGCCGATATGGAGTGCCCCTGGAAATACACAGCGACCAGGGCAAGAACTTCGAAAGCCAGCTGTTCCAGGAAGTTTGTGAAAGCTCGGCATGAAGAAAACGAGAACTACGGCTTTGCATCCACAGTCGGACGGAATGGTAGAGCGAATGAACAGAACTCTTGGCAAATACCTGTCTAAAGTAGTATCTAACCATCAGCGAGATTGGGACCAATATCTCTCGCTATTTGCGATGGCCTACAGATCCGCCATCAATGAGTCTACCGGACAAACACCAGCAAAAGTTCCGTTCGGACGCGAAATGAGATTTCCCTGCGACCTTGAATTTGGGTGCCGACCCGGAGAAGACATAGCTGGAGAAGATTACGTGACCCAGCTGAGAAAAACAATGGATGACGTACACGAGCTGGTTCGATCGAATCTCCAGATCGCTAGCGATAGGATGAAGAAAAGGTACGATACGCAAGCTGCAGAAGGAGGTTTCCACGAAGGAGAGAAAGTCTGGCTGCATAACCCAAGAAGACAAAAGGGTTTTTCTCCAAAGTTGCAGAAAGCTTGGGACGGTCCGTACCTCGTGAAGAAACGAATCAACGATGTCATCTATCGTATCAGCAAGATCCCACGATGAGGTAAATCAGCTTCAGGAAGTAGCCGATCCTGCTTTTGTAGAGTTCATGGGTGCTTATGGTGGGACCGAAAAAGCAAGATTCGGCGTCACCACTGAGAGACGACAAGACATGCTTACCGTTCCAGAGGAATACTCACTGGCAATAAACATCCCTGCCAGCGTAACCGATGCACGCGGACTGGCATCTCTGTTCATAAAGAAGAGTGGCGCCCGACGTTTGCAAGACCAGTTACCAGTACCAGGTAAAGCTCTGAAGCTGCAAAATGGCTCCCGCTACAATTTCCACCTAGTGACGAGAAACACCTTCGACGAAAGACCAACGTACGAGGATGTCTGGGAAGCATTACGAAGCTTGAGGGAGCATGTGCTTGAATTGGACGCATAGGCTAGCCATGCCCAAGATTGAATGTAGGCATTTAGATTGGCGAATAATCCGTAACATGGTAGAAGTAATCTTCCGAGACACCGAAGTGCAGGTACTAGTCTGCTGCAAAGCACGGGAGACACAGCCAACAGAGAAGACGGTCGCATGTTACTTCCATGCAACTGGAAAATGTAACAAGGAAACCAGTTGCCGATACAGTCATCTCGTTTCAGTTTCCTAGTTAGTTCCAGGACGAACCGTCTCTTAAGGAGGGGGCAATGTTACGCGAGGTGCTGCATTAATGTGCTCAATTAGTGCCGCCAGTGAAATTCCCATATGATACGACTATGGCTCCTCCGCCTTATTTTCGAGAGTTTTCTGGAATACGTAACATCTAGAAAACCCAGCGCATCCACCAGAAATTCGAGAGGGTTCTAGAACTAGAACGTGCGAGTATAAATAGGCGACGAGCATCGCAGCGGACTTAGTTAGTCAGATAGTGTTGATACTAAAAGAAAGCAATCGCGCCTCGCTAAAGTGTTTATTAAGTGACTCTCATATAAATTATAGTTAGTGTGTGTTTAGTGTATTATATAAATTATTAAATAAGGACTGTATTTGAATATGAATCCGTAAATATAAATTAATTGTAAATATAAATTAGAATAAACGTTACTATATAATGATATGCTGTGTCTGTAAATACAATTTTCAATGGCAATAACATTGCGGTATCTGCTGATTTAATACAGTTATTTTATAAGCTTCTAAAAGTGTTTTTAACAATAGTTTTATAATGTATTAAATAAAATTCCCAATATCATCACGAGAAAAGATGAAATTTTAAAATTCATGAGAACTAAAAACATTAATATTCCTGAAAAGATTCCGGTAAAAATAGAATTGATTGAAATGATAAAAAGTAGGAATTTCCAACAAGAATATTATGTCATTGATAATATTTGCAGTAGGTCCGGCCATACCCTTTTGCGATTACCTCAATCCAATAGAAATGATTTGGGGTACAGTAAAAAGCCGTTTACGGAAATTTAATCAGTCGCCAACTTTGAGTGCAGTCGTCCTTGACAATATTCGGCAAGTATTTAATGAAAATTATAGCGATTTATGGGAAAATTGCGTGGCCCTTGTCATAAAAACTGAAAAAGAATATACGGATTTACCGCCTATTGCGAACATAGTACCAATAGTTATCCAACTTGAAAACTATTCAATTTCAGAAGATTTTGACAATTCCGGTTATTTATAATAGTAGTACTTATATATATTTTTCAAATCCAATAAAAAAGCAAAAAAACTAAAAAAAAATAATAATAAAAAAAAACTAACTCCATGTTCCTACTAAACATACCCGACCCAATCCTTTTTTCCTGGTAAGAATAGCTCATACATCCCCGTGGTTCTTGCTGGTCAGACAATATTTTCAGATTGGCTAAATAAGCATTATTTACAAAAAATTGTATCACAAATTTGATGCAGGTTAATTTTAATCCACTATATTAATTTGAATTACATTTGAAAAACATTATTTCACAATATTCGAAATTATAAAAAAAAATTAGGCACGGCTGTTTTCTTCAAAGGGATTAAAAATATGGGTCATCAGTGTCATCACATTACTACTACTACTACTAAATGTGCAGGCGAGCCCTGTCCTGGACAACTCAAGCCAAGGCTCCGACACTGAGGCCACTGGCGGGCCCATTGTGCCAATCCTGCTACCTAGTCATCCATGAAGCCGAGCCCTTCAATAAAGGCCGCAACCTTTTTCAGTGGATGCCTGCTTGTGTCTCCAGGAGCCATGACAGTGACTCCGAAGATTCGCCTGCGTAATACAGCCCAGTGTGGACACTCTAAGAGAACATGAACCGACGTTTCATCAGTCATGCCGCAACCCCTACATAGGGAACTTTCCTCTGCTCCTAGATTGTAGAGGTGCTTCCTCATACAGCAGTGCCCTGTTAGGAGTCCTGCTATCTTCCTTAGCCTACTCCTTGGTAGTTCAATGGCTGCCCTGGCGTGTCCATCAGTCCATCCCTTCAGTAGAAGTTTGGATTGTCTAGGACCCTGCAGAGCATTCCAATGAGCGAGGTGCTGATTCCTCAGCCACTTCTTCGTCTCCTTGCGTATTCTTTGTTTTGTTAGGCCCAGGGTCGGGCCCGGGCCGCAGAAAGGAGCTGCCGCCCCTTCCGCAGCCAGTGCATCCGCCATCTCGTTGCCTTCAAAACCAGAGTGGGCTGGAATCCATTCTAGCCGCACCACGTTCCGTTCCGTTCCGTTATCACAAATTCATAGAATCACTATACTGTTATGAATCAACAGATCCACTTCGATTTGTGATTGTCTCTTAGACAGCATATCAGTATATTATGCCTATTGTGTCTTAAATAATCAAAATCTCTCATTATTACACTTCTCAAGTTATATATTGAATGTGGTATCTTGGTGACTTGTTTATTCAAATCAATATTTTTAATATGCTCCTAGCGATGCAAATGGAGATTTGTGAAACCGGCTGTACGTACCGAAATTTAAAATTTAGTCTTCATGGATGTAGCTATACTTCGATACTGAAAGGTTTTGTGTCCCCATGGGTACTGATGTCAATGTAAAAAATGGCCAATTTATTGTATCCAGAGAATCACTTACCAATTCACTAAAGATATTTCTGTATGTACATACCTGAAACAAAAACAATAAATTAATTTTTATAACTTATATAAAAAAAATAGAAAAACGTTAAAATTGATCAATTTCTGAATAGAATATTTTTTTGAAGACATCCTCCAAATTAGAATAGTTTAGTTAGTTTTTCATATCCATCACAAGCGTCTCAGCCAGGGGGACGAGCAGGTATTTTTATCAAGGAATTTCCAATTTCAAGAATTCGGAAAATTCAAGATAATTTTCATAAAAAATGTTCACTTCTTCCAAATCGATATCATGAACCGTTTTCGAGAAAAATAAATTTATACTTCTTTTGTTCCTCACATAAAATTATGTTGGATCATAAAATTGTATCTGTAATATCAAGTTGGCTTTGAGAAATCGAATCAAATCTGACAATGTGTCAAATTATTTTGATTTTGAACAGTTATTATTGTTAGAGTGCGTAAAAGATGAAAAATAATAGTTAATTTGATCAAAATGGTTTATTTTTGGAATGAAGAATATGCTGGTATGCATTTAGTTTATGGGGAAGTACAATGTAACGCTCTTGCAGCAGAGCGTATATACGCGGAAAAATTTCCAAACAGAAGGCATCCTGCTCGCGCAACATTTGTAGTCGTACACCAAAGATTAAGAGAAAGTGGCTCAGTAGTACCTAAAAATACTGAAACTGGTAGACGACCTGATGTGACAATGGAAAACTGAGACGATATTTTGATTGAAATCGGAAATAATCCTGAGGCTAGCACCAGAAGATTCGCTGCTATGTATCCTGGCATTTCCAAGTCGTCTAAATGGAATATTATTCTTAAAGAGAACTTTCATCCTTTCCATTTTCAAAAAGTTCGTGCCAAGGTAGATGGTGATTTCCATGCCCACATAAATTGTTCAAACTGGTTGCGAAACAAAAAAAATCAGGATACTAATATTTTATTCTGCGATGAATCTCCGTTTACAAGAGACGGAATTTTTAATTCATATAATGCACATAACTATGCCTACATTGATGATAATCCTCATGCAACAGTAGAGAAAAAGCACCAGCAAAGATTAAGTATAAATGTTTGGATAGGTGTAATCGGTAATCAGCTTCTGGGACCCGTAGAGCTTCCTAGCCGTTCAACAGAACAAGATTATCCTAATTTCCTACAAAATGTTTTATCTGATCTAAAAGATGAGATTACCCTGATGATTGGGAATAATTTATGGTTCATGGACGACGGCTGACCAGCTCATTTAAAGAGGTTCGCCAATATCTCGACAATAACTATTACGATAAATGGATTGGAAGAGGTGGTCCAGTTAATTGGCCCCCAAGATCTCCAGATTCAAACCCCTGTGATTTTTGTATTTGAGGTTATTCGAAATCATTAGTCTATGCTGTTCCAATGGGAACCCGTGATCAGCTGTAATGGAATTAGAAAGAATGTTGAAATTTGAGCAAAAATTAGGCGATCTTTGGAGAAAAGGATAAATTTGTGTATTGAGACGAATGGACGTCATATAGAGCATCTGTAATGAATCATTTCTTTTATTTCTGTTGGTAATTATCTCTAACTTTGTTTTTTGTTAATGTTGATTGTTGTTTTACACCCACACGAAATAAAATTAATGGCAACATTCCAAAACAATGTCAGCAGCTTAATACTTACGACTTTTGTTACCAGTTTCTGTACAATTTGTTGACTCTTCAAAGCCAACTTGATATTACAGATACAATTTTATAATCCAACATGATTTTATGTAAGAAACACAACAAGTTCAAATTTATTTCCCTCGAAAACGGTTCATTATATCGATTTGTGATGAACATTTTCTCGAATTTTCCAACAATCCTTCAAAATACACATACTAAAGGCGACACAGAAGGCAAAAGTGAAGGGAGCATAGCTGGGGAGATTGATGTGTAATGTGAAAGGGACGGGACAGTGGAAGAGGAAGGTCATTGGTATGATGATGGTAGAGCAGACTATGCTGTACGGTGCGGAAGTTTGGGGTGAAAAAGCGGAGTTAGAATACTCCTGCGGGTGCACAGAGGGATACTAATGAGGGTGGTGTGAGTGGGGAAATTGTATGGACCGAAGTTTGGTGAGGTGAACTACTTCTTGACACAGGTGCTTACTTGCCATGGTTCGAAAGTACGGTATCTCCACATGATTGTGGAAAGAGATACTGGAGTGTGCGAGAGGAGTGAAGTGGAAGATGATGTGGGGCATGTGTTTAGATGCTGGAAGAATGAGATGATGGAGAAGAATTTAGGGGAGGGGGTGTATTGGGAGAACATGGTGGAGTAGGAATGAATGGAAGTGAGTGGCGTAGTGGAGAGCATGTTGTGAGAAAAGGGGCTTGATATTATATTAGAGGTAGGAATGATAGAAGGGGGAAGATGACGAAGTGTGTGAGGGACCACCAAACGTCGTGAAGTAGGCTAAGGTAGTGATTCCGAGGCGATGCAAGGGGGAGTTTAAGGTGGGTTTGGTTGATAGGGGATGAGTTCCACACTGTCTGGGTTTTGGGCAGGACCCTTTCGAACATGAGTTTCCCTTCGTCAGTTTGATGATAAACAATGGTAGAAATTTATTGAGGACATGCATTAACTGAACAGAGCTTTGGACCTCCTAGAACCACCGGTCCATCGAAAGAGGATATGAAACTGAATAATTTTAGGGGTACTAGCATGAAGTTTTTTTCTGAATGAATGTTATAGTATATTAAGTATCAAGGACGGTAAAGGATGTTTACCGGTCGACAGCAATGTTTGGAGGCTGAACGTAGCGAATTTGTTCCATATCTCAATCCAAGCGACTATTTCAGGTTCATTTATTCGAACGTATTCAACAGTGTATACTTTATAGTTCAAATCCAATCTTATTACGTTCAAATCCATTGAAGCTAGTGCTGTTCATAACACAAACAAATCTTGAGGGAAATTAAGTTCCACTATAATTTTCCCCTTCAAATCAAAAGTAAACACAAATTTCTATTACTGTGGATTCTAGAAATCATAAAAATTTCATTTCATGAAAACATAAGGAAAGAAGAGTTACAGTGGAAATATCTAGCTTCAGTTTCCATTTTCTTTGTGATCGCGTTTTTACGTATTTTTGCATATTTGTCACTTTCACTTTAAATGTCTCGTCTGTGAGGTTCCCAATAGAACAAAACGTGTTCGATAATATTTCAATGTACTTTTATACCCAGTTCCAGTTGGGTGTTCGACTTAAACATTTTGGTTTTCGTATTTTGATCCCTCCACTCGAGATATTTACCTTACTTCAAAATTATTAATTTTGAACTCACAGTTAACTTTATTTCTCGCATGCTATTTTCAGTCAATACAGTTGATTAGTGCAATTCGTCCACACCTTTAACGGAGAAAAATATCCAATTACTTTCGACTTTGGCAGCAAATGATTCGACGTTAGTTTTTATCAATAGATCGATTCGTCTCACATAATTCAGTAGTCAATCCCGTCATTATTATTATGGAGAGTGAAGTATCCAAGTTTGAAATGATATGTTACCGAAAAAATTATAGAAAATGCAAATGAAGCCATAGTAAATTTGCTGCTGGAGAAATTGAAATCAAGTTATATGAGGAAACATGACTTTTTTCATAAAATGCGGAACTAGAACAATATTCAAAGCTTTACAGAGTGGGTGCTAATACCTTCTTTTGAAAAAAGGTGGGAAATTCAAGTCTTCTGCATGATGGCCCAGCTATTCGAAACTAGAAGCAATAATAATTATTGATGATAACGTAGAAATAATTAAATATCTCAAACTATAGTCTGTATGGTACTAAGAAAAACCGCCTGTGAACAAAGACCAAGCGTGATCTATTCTAAGTCGGTTGCGTATTGGAAGATCTATGGTAAATTGTAGAGCATTTTCAGGTGTTTCATAGAGATGTGGGTTCAAAGTACTTGAAGTAACCTGAAAAATGGATTACAATCAATCAAATCTATTTATAAATGTAAAAATAATACTGAGTCAATCAAGGTTTCGAAAAAATCAATTGGCAAAAATCAAATCATCCTTCATTTTGGCAAACCTCCCACCCACAGAAGAAATTTTCGCTTTACCACGTGCTACGAATTACTTGAGAGTGACAATATTGGGTATTTTCTATCATATTCAGGCGTTTCTTAGCGCATGGTGAAAGGTAAATTCTATTTTGTCATTCCAAAATCTGGTTTAGGTATTACCTGACTTAGGGCCGGTTTTACAATACAGATTTTTACTAGGTATAGTTATACTGGGTATAAAGTTATAGTATAAATCTGTATTGTAAAACCGGCCCTAAAGCGGACATAGGTGTAATAGTTTAAAACGTGACTGCCGAAAACATGGTTTGAAATTCACAAATTTATGTACAAACTGTCATGGTTCTGAAAATTGCTCCAATATGAAAGAAAAAACCTACGAGGAATTGAATAATTCAGATGAAATTGTGGATGATGAACCAATGAAGACTGGAAATAACATTGGAGACGAAGAAGGTCTTGAAGATTTCGAAGATTAACTAGAGCTGGAAAGGTTTGTCGAGTCTAACGATGAAGAAATGGCATCAAAAAAAACAAAAATTAGTGGATAAGTGATCACAATCCAAAATAATGTATTTATGATTAACATTTTTAAAAATTTTATAATGAATAACGAAATCAGAAGTATTTAACTTCAATAGTAAGTACGATTACATATTGTATATTTACATTTTATGAGATTTTCTATGACATGAATATAATCCGAATTTAATGAATAAACTTTTCAACTCGGGAAAATTGCAGCAGCTCGGAAAAGTTGCAGCAATCACATTTTTTCGATGAAATTGTACATAGTTGTTTTGGTTGTAATAATTAGATTGTGGACTGTATATATTGATTTATTTCCAAGTTTTAACAATAAGGAAATAGCACACATGCACCCATGTCAAGTCAACATTCATGGCGAAACTAAAACTTCATAGAACAAAGGCGCTGATGCCATATTTCATAAAATGAATGTGTGCTAAATACTTTAATATACATTTCAATTTTTTGGGGGCTTAACAATGGTGATTAAAAAAAGCTCCGAATTCGAGATTTTTTCCATTTTTTTGCATTTTCTGAGAACATTTACCAGAGTTATGTCTATTTTTCTTCACACTATCAGAAAGTAGATATTTCAACGAACAAAAAGCCAACCGACTTTTTGAAAAAAGCTGATATTTTGACGCGAGACTTTTCGATTGAAAATAAGGGTGCTTTTTCGAAATTAAGTCAAAATAAGGTGAAAAAATTAATATTTCAAATCAAATAAATCACAGTATATTTGGGATATGATAAGAAAATTTGAAACCAAATTGTTGTTTTATTACACTATTTAAAGTTGAGCGCCAATGAAACAAAAGTTGCTCAATTTCGCTGAAGAAATTATGATGTTGAATGACGTAAAAAAAATTTAAAGTGAATAATGTAGGAATAATGTAGGTTCTTGCCTAGCTAACCAATAAAATTTGGAGGTAAACTAAGCCAGTTCATAGGGCTTTGTTACCTTATTGATCTAGAAAAAAAATTTATTTTTTTAGCAAAACTAGAAAAAAAAAAGAGAAAGCAATTTTAGGGCGCCACTAATTTTCTTTCCTAAAAGAAAATTGGAAAAAAATCAAATTGAATGGTCAGCTAACTTTTATCTGTTTAAAAAGAAAAGAACTTAAAGTTTCTGCATAGTAAATAAAACTGAGTAAAAAAAATGAATATAATTACAGTCTTAAATTTCGCGGTAAAATACTTCTAGAATATTGATTTTTGGTCTACTAGTTTATTCCACCACAAATCACAAAAGTTAAATAATTTATTAAATATTTAAATGAAATATTTTTAGTGAATATATACAATTCGACCAAAAATTTAAATTCTGAAGTCATTTTTGCACATTTTTAATATCTGAAATGTTAACCAACAAAGTTAACGTTTCAAAGTTTTCACCAAATTTCGTGAACAAAATTCCTTTTTCTGAAAAGATAAAAAGCCAAAAACTTGGTTATTTGAATTTTTCACATAAATTTCCAGGTTATGTATAAAAGTTTTTAATTCACAGCATCGGTTGTTAGGACGGTAGGTTGTGTTTACTGATTTCGAAGTCTAACACGTCGGTTAGTGATTTACTTGCCGTTCAGACGTCGGTAAGTAAATTACTTACCGACGTCTTAGCCTGATAATAAAGATCAATTTTTTGGCATTGGGTAGTCATCATCCCGATTCACTTCGAAGTTCCAACGTAGTATGAAGTTATGAACTGACGTAATCGGTGAACAATAATGTGAGCAGCTACATAATTCCAAAAACCAAACATGTCGGAAGTTGATATAATGCTGCAAGGTATAGTCACACGCTTCCCTAATAACACTAGCTATCAAACACCCAAAAAATGACCATGGTTCGCATTTGGTTTTTCATACTTTGGCATGAGATTAGCTGAAATAAGTAAGTAAAAAGATTGTATCATCCATTTTCCATGTGATATTTGTTTGCTAAGAAAAACAACAATCTCTCAAAACTCTAGTTTGAATAACTCATTCTGAAGATTTTATTGTTTGTTGAACTATTGATATTCCGCGGTTTTCATCTACTACATTTAGATCAGTATAAGAATTTCAGGTTTTTGGGCAGAGTAGAATTCAAGAGACCTCTGGCGGAAAAAATTGTAACTGTTGCAACGAGTAAAATAATTCGTTTCGCATTGTTTTTGTATTTATATGCAAGTCAACGTAATTACCGTAAATTCGTACTTTATATGTTCAATTTTGTGTCAGTGACAAGTTTAAAACTGTGTTTTCCTATTTAACTCAACTGTCATCATTTTTGAGGTAATATTCTTATATAATCGGAGATATTATGGAAGAGATTATGTTATTCTATTTTTTGTTTTCATTGCAGATTAAAGAGAAAATAAGTCGGTATTAAAGATTTAAAATATTACTCAATACAAGTTACCTTCCTGCAACTTTTGTAGATATGACTATCTCAAAAATAAAATAAAAACAGGAAATCAGACCTAAAACTGAACAGTTCATTGAACGTTTGTTGTACTTTTCACAAATATCAACCATACCTATTACTCCAAAAATAAAAATATTAGGAGTCAAAATTCAGTTTAACAACACAAAATACTAAAGCTCTATCAAAGTAGAAGCAAAAGTTTTACAAAACACACACTGAAAATAACTAAAACAGCAAAATAGAACCACTTAAATATCAAAGGGCTTACACGGTAGCTGATTTGTTTTGATCGTTGCTAAGATGACATTGACATTTCAGAGCGCCATCTATGGAATTCTACTTTTCCCAATAGTTTTCGATGCAGCTGTTACTATAGCTGTAGCGTCTATTTAAATGATTGTATTTTTAGCCGCGCGATTCTTTTCAGATACTAGTAGCCGGCCACAAAGTGTCTCGTCTGAAAGCGCTCTTATAATATCTAGAATTTTTCTTCAAACAAGCTTAATTAATAAATAAACTTTGATATTGGTGAGTTCGCCTTAACAAAGTTTCACATATACTTTATAAGGTACTGTATTATGTTAGTAGACGCTTTATTATGTCAAGCATCATCACGAAGGTATGGAAAATGATAAATTGGGCAACTCTTGATTACAATTTAGTAACTATCTTCCGCGGTTTCAAACCCCGCAGAGAAGTTAAGAAAGTTGCTAATTAGGAAGCAACAATTTAGAAAACCCCTATGGTAACTTACTTCGGATAACTTAGCAATGGAAATCATGTTATAGTCACGCTATAAAATAAGTTTAATGGATCTTCACCCTATAGTTGTCAAAATGTCTGTTCATAAAAAATACAAAATGTAATATTGTTTTGTTATTGAATTCTACAATTACGGTGAGGTATTAATTGGAACTAACTTGTGCATATTGAATTAATAAAATTGTATCTCATTGTATAAAGTATGCACAAAGCCGTAGTTCATCTTCATTCTTTTTTTATCGACAACATCTAACAAATTATGCCGTCATTCATAGTTAACGATTCAATCAATACTTGATGATTCAACAAGTTATAGAAGAGTGAGGCTCGGCTGTAACTGACGAAGGAGAATAATTGAATACAAGATAAAAATAGGGACTGTAATGGAAGTTTATGCAACAAGTTGGTAATTATTTGAAATTCTGTTGCTTCTATTAAAAAAACGTCTAAGCTAATAACTGGTTGGAATGGAAAACTAAGTAATTTGATAATTGGAAGAGTACAGAGTAGTCTTTTATACATAACGGATGGAAAAATAAAACTGTGATAGAGAACTATGAGACATCAAAGAAAAATCATCAGCGGAAGTGGACATTTCCAGTAGTAACGGAGTAAAATACGAAAGAAAAAACTCTTGAAATCAACCACGTGGAGAAGATATATTTAAATTCAAAATGTAACCTCACAGCAAAAACTTGATAAAAAAATCAATGATGACTGATAAAATATTAAACCTGAGCAGGATCCCAATGATGACATTTCGGAATCGAAATAGAAGATCGGAATTTTTCTCATGCTCTCATGCATAATCACTGCTGAGTAATATTTTCTAAGCTACGTTTTGTCGTGGTTTATCGAGTTGGCGTAAATGTGTTCTATAATTGCTTCATGGGAGACATAAAACTATAAACATCCCAAAATTTATTGTTCTTTACTTTTTGATAGAAATACAGTGAATAGGAAAATTTGTAGAGTTAGTTCAAAACCTCATGGTGCTACGTCACAGATGTGCAAATGACCAAAATCGATACAACGCGGCCAAACCGCATAAATAGCAGTGAAGTTAAAAACATCGTCATTGGAAGTTGATTTGTCACATCTGTGACGTAGCACCCATGAAGTTTCAAATTAACTCTAACTAACTCATACATTGGTTGGCGATAAACATCAAACAATTGAAATATTTCCTGAATTTCTTACCAAATTGCAGTGTTGACTCGGGGACAATAACAATTTCTAGTGCCGGATCTAGTTTTTTGGAAGTTTCCACTAAATCTTCAAAACTGCGCTATGAATTGAAACAATAATCATAATCGAATATATATGTTTGTATTCATTTAATACCTATATGTACATTCTTATGATTTGTTATAAATAGTCATAACTCTTGGGAGATTAATTAATAAAAATACATTTTTAGATAACACAAATAATCACAAAAATCAACCAAATTTTAAAGTACAAATAATTCTTAATTTACTTATTATCAAACTGCTGTTTGCACCGGTTGCAGTTATCTTTTGGCTTTAGTAACTCATGATTAACTTTAACCATTGATTAAAAGTGAAGTGTTTTGCACCATTTGTGGTTAAGGTACTGGTTAGTAAATTATTTGTTAGGTGCAAGTTGGTATTTTGACATTTAGGAATAATTTGATAAACAGCAATTTCGTTGGTACTAGTGGTGTCAAATATGACAACTATTAGATATTTATATTTGTAAAATTACCCAAACAAAAGGTAGGAGTTTTCAAAATGAGAGGCAAGAGAAAAAGATCAACAAATTTCTTTCAAAATGAGAAAATAATGTGCTTGAATTTAATAAGAAAGTACCTACAAGCACATAATAGAATGCAAGGAAACAGGTGCGTTAAGCTGGAAGGATAAGGGACAGGCCTGGACAAAGATTAATGCTCAATTAGATAGCTACAGATCTATAGATGTTTTAAAACGATTTTACACAAATAAAAAGAAAGAAATCTTTTTCTAAAAGTTGTTGCTTAAAAGTAATTTTCCCTCTGATATCTTCCAAGATTTCCAGGTCATCTTCATTTTTTTCAAAATTCATTAAATCCAT
The DNA here is from genome assembly GCA_910591695.1 of Galerucella pusilla. NCBI lineage: Eukaryota > Metazoa > Arthropoda > Insecta > Coleoptera > Chrysomelidae > Galerucella > Galerucella pusilla. The sequence continues at coordinate 132,153 of CAJUYI010000325.1, forward strand.
ATTTTATTGAAATAGGAATTCATCTCGCAAATTCGCCAAGTACTTCAGTTGATTGTCATATTGACATAACTTTAATTAATAATTATATATCTTAACCCTACCTTATCTGTGGATTAGATTTAACTATTAATTATAGCGTTAACTCAAGAATAAATGTCATGGTGCAAGGAACATTTTAATTTAACTAGTAATTAAAACTTAACCACAACTTAACTAAGACCGGTGCAAATGGCTGATAGGGAATAAAATACACCTATGCATTGGTAATGTTGGTAATAATTTGTAGCACCAAAGTTAATATCAAAAACTTTAAAATTTCTTATATCATAGGCCGGGATATTAAATTATCATCCTTTGGAAATCGAAAGAACTTTATTTTTCTTTACGAATAAATTTTATTTGGACAGTCTCTGTATCAACAATACACTCCGCCGTGATGTTTATTCATTTTATTAGAATAATAGTCTATACCACTGTATTTTTATAGTTAATATTACCACAAATAACACAATTAATATCGCCGATTGAACACCTTCAAACAATGAAGCAAACAAAAATGGCGTTATGAATTTTGAGCACAGATTACAAGGGATTTTTAGCATGTTTTGACGTTTTGATTGGGTTAGGTTAGGTTAGCCGTCACCGTTATTGTGCATAGTTGCCAAGGAGATGGTTTGTGAAAAAAGTATATATTTATGGTATGATTTTCATACATTATAATCTTTTTAATTGTATAATTCTTTTAATGTTAATAAAATTGATATGAAACAAGTGATTGTGGAATATTTGTATCTGTATTACTATCACACTTGGAAAAATGCTTATGAAATATTGGACCTATGATCGTTAATTGAACGAAATATTATGCAAATTGACAACCCTGTTGATAAAATTCGCGAAGCAGCCCGAACGGAGTCAACATACGACGATGGGCATTTAAATGGGTATGTCCACCCATGTCTCTCTCTTCTTACTGTTCTCTGTCAAGCTTTCGTATCTGTTTTCTTTATAATCTGTGGCAATACTTAGTTATTAATGGTGAAGAAGTTTAATTTTTTTCATACTTCGATTTTAACTTCCTGAAACTCGTTTTAGTTTTTTTTCTATAGTAAGACCGTTTTTGAATAAAAGTTCATTTGTTCTAGAAAAATTGGTTTTTATTACATTGATAGATTAATTGGTACTGAATATTCGCCGGTTTCTTATTGAGTTTACGATTTTATGTGTTTTCCTTACAGGACATTTATGTACAATTAATACTATCAAATATTGTGATATTTCAATTTTATTTCCGAAGTTTTATCCCTACTCTGTGTGTCGATAAGTAGAAAATTTTGAACCTTATGAAAATAATTTATTTTTTCATTGTTGAAATAGTAGTGTACCGTTTTAAATTTTGAATCCCAAGGGATATCCGAAATTGGATGTGGCTCAGTTACGCTTGTTCGTTTACCCGGCAGATTGCAACCGTTTAGTTCTTCTTACGTTGATTAATATTACTTAAAAATTACACTACATTACAATTACAGTTACGCTTCCTGTGTTTTCCGTTGAATACTAAGGGATATCCGAACTTGGATGTCGCTCAGTTACGTTTGTTCGTTTACCCGGCAGATTCGCCTCTATTAGATAACCTGATCGGCTTAGACTGTGAAGTCCTTTTTTCTCCCGGTTAGTTTGTCAGTCCCTTCAGATTTATAACTACAATAGACCACAGAGTATTATTATAACAAAGGAAAAATTTTAATTTACTCCGTTATTAACTCATTGGTTGAAAATAAACCAATATTTGATCCATCCGGGTTGTAATTTTGAGATTAGTTGCTTGACGTAAGTTCAACAAGACCCCTGGAAATATCCGTAACCTCCATCTGAGGCTATCTGGAACTCTCGACGCTAACGGACAAGAGGCCATGGAGCAAGCCACGTTAAAAATCTGGCGCCCGAGCACTCCGTTGGAAGATTTTAAGTCAATGGTGTCCATAGTGTCGTGTTCGTGTGGCAGAAGCCACGTTTAGGAGGAAAACGCGTTACAAATTTGGCGCCCCAGCAGGGACCTGTTTGTTTATTCAAGAGGAACCGTTTTTTTTTCGTTTTCCCATACCGTATTAGAGCAGGGACCCGATTGTTGAAATAGGAACCGTTTTTTTTTCGTTTTCCTATACCGTATTATTACGCTGATTGTTGTTTAAACAGGGACTGTTATTCCGTATTATATTTTCCCAATTGTTGATTTTAGCAGGGACTGTTATGCCGGTCTCGATTTTTTTTTGTATTGTTAGTTGTTTTGGTGGGAATTGTTATTTTGTTTTACCGTATTGTTCTATTTTGACTGTCTTCTGCCACTATGTTAAATAGAACGGAGACGGTTAATTTTTTCAGACGAATTTATTTGTTATTTTAGTTGAGGGTGTTCATAGTGACGTGTTCGTGTGGCAGAGTCCACGTGTAAGAGAAAAACGCGTTACAGACTTTTTTTTTTAATTTCATATCTGGCAATATATGTATGGCTTCAATCATCCATCATCGATTATCATCCATCGCTTGAAGATATTCGCCTCATTTTTCATAATGGATTGTGTCAACTCCTGCAGTTTTAATTTGTAACTACATTTTGTGTAACACATTGGTTACTGGGGTATTTATATCCCATCGTGAAGTTGTTCTCTTGAATTTTTCTTATTGCTTTCATTTCTACTGAACTTATGGATCTGACCGCAAAATTATATATCTTTAGTATGTTATCTCATTGAATTGGTAGTACGGATTTCTTGTATTCATCGTTCATGAACATTTGAATAAATTGTTTAACTTCTGTAACCAACATTTCATTTTTCTCGGAGGCGGATACTTATTATTGGTTTTTTTCATGTCTAGAAATCAATCATAGAAACCACCTCCAAAACATCATTTTTTCTTTAGTCAAAAAGGATGACGCTCAAGCAATTAGTGTATTTGATTGGAATCTCTGCAGCAACATTTAATGATCCAGCTATTGAACGATTTTATATAACGCTTGACGGTAGATTTGTCGTTGCTTTTCAATCATATTAGTGATTAAGTTCTCTAAATTAATCTGGAGGCAGTTCATGTGAACTTATTCAGACAATTAAATTCATTATAATCCATCTTTGTTTCGTTCTATTGTATTTCTGGCTTTGGATAACATGCTGAGGTGAGAATTTAAGATTCTTATATTTAATTACTTGACGTATGAAGTTACTACAGTTGTTTTTAATACATTGTTGTTTAGTAAACAAGTTAAACTTGCATGTAACCAAAGTCGATTTTTCGTACAGAACATAAATGTAAGCAAACCTAAGATTAGTCATTCAACAAGCATTAGATAAATTATAAATGAGTGCTAATTACACGTTATCATGAAATATTTAATTAGTGGAGTAATGCGCAGTTGCGAAATTATATTATATTATTCAACAAGCATTCATTCACCAGAAGTAGAAAAAAAAACTTTTAATATATTTGAGGCAAAAAGTATCTTGAGATACTTTTTTAAGTATTTGATATACTTTTAAATAAGTATTTAAAATACGCTTAGCCTATAAAGGTACTCTACAGTGTTTTGTTTTAAATTATCATAAAATTTAGTTTAAGCTAGTATTGAATCTTTTTCTTCAAGCTCTAGAGTGGTTGAGAAATGAAATACGTTATTCCAAGGTATTGAAAACATAAACTGAGCATTCTAAATTCTCAGAACAATATATATAAAATTAATATAAACTCGTATGTTAAAAACAGCATCATGCATCATGTATACCAAACAGAACATTTAGCAAAATTAAATTTTCAAACACAGAAAAGTCAATCTAAAACGTTGATAATTTGAAGCTAAAAAATGTTTTAAGAGATTTTTTTCTACTATATTTTTCGGATTCTCTTTTTAAATATGCCTGCAATTTTGGATATTTGCTTATATCAGTTTTATGTTCAGTGTTACATTGGGTTTTCAAAATAGAGTAATGTGACCAGAGAGATGAGCATTTTAATATGATTGGGAGTACATTAGAAACACGTTTTCAAAGAAACAAGACACTTCTCTTGCTACCCTCCATTCATTAATTATTTCAATCCATTATTATCCCATACCATTTATAACGTTGCAGGTAATGAACTATTGGATACATTTTTCGCCTTTCCAGCGATTTAAGGTGGTGTGTATTAAAACTTTTCGTTGCTCGAATTAAAACATTTAAGAAGTGGGAGGTATCTATCTTTTTGACTAACTCAAAAGATTGAAACAGTCATAAAACACGAATCTCGTAGAAAGTGTCGAATATTAACTTGCTTATTTGGAAATCTAGATTTTTATTGGTCAATTTTTCAGTTTCATAATGAGAACCATTATTATAATGAGTATCATTCTAATTACAACAAGCACATAATGATGGCTATTATTCAGGAAGGTGCGTTCAAAGGCGAAGGTACGTTCACACCCAAATGAATAATAGCCATTGCATGCGATTTGAATTCTATACTTTGTCCATGACTATGAATCACCTGTTAAGATATACATTATATGTCAAACTACAACACTATAGTTTATTACATTTATATGGCTTATTACTTCTCATATCATTGAACAAGTCATATACTTAATAAGCATTCAATTCATTGTCTCATTCACTTTCCGTATTTCCTAGTACTATCAATCAAACACCAGTATAGTTGTTTAAATTCTTGAAATTAGCAGTAAATTATTCAAAACGTCTCTTCTGCATTTGACATACACACTAGACAAAAAACTGATACAACGATCTACGCCTATATATACAACATCTTGATACAATCATAATATATAAGTCTTCATACCATAATGATTTAGGGCTGTGACTTTGAAAAGCGCGGAATTTTAGGCATGGGTACGAGTCCGTGGTGAGTCGTGGTGGAAGTTTTTATTCAATATATTGTGTCGTTTGAAGAAATAATCTTCAATATATTATGTGTCATGTGACCTTTTCATCATCCACACCTATTATCCACACCTATTATCCACACCCATTATCCACGGGCGAATAATGTACATCATTATACTTCAAGAAGTACACGTAAAACGTTAAAATTATCAAATATTCTTAGACAAAACTTATTAACACCCTATGGCATAGGAGTAGAAAAACATTTCTCATATCCAGGAATATTATCCAAATTTGAAAATTGATGTTTTAATTTTGTTTGAAAACTGACTGACTGACTGAAAGTTTCCGTGCAGCTTAAGATGTTCTAATCGGTGGATAGCCATTTTTGTGTGTTAATATAAAAAATATATTTAGCAGATAATTTTTCTACTTTTCCCCAATATACATTTTTGGTTAATTATTCCAAAAGGAACCTTTTTATACTTTTTCAGTACTTTTATAAAATTCCATACATACTAATCATGCATCTTGGTTCCAGGACACACTGCAATAAAAAGAAATGAAATGACAGGTTAACTAACAAAGATAGTGGCTGTAACACCTTTTTTAATACAAAAGGTGAACTTCCATCACGGCATCAAATTTTTTTTTCAATGTCCTGGAATCAATTTTTAAAATAACTTCACCAACATACATTTTTTTATACGCAAGAAAAATTATCAACAGAGCAATTAGTGAATTTGATTGAGGTTTCTGCAGTAGAATTCAATAGTTCATCTATTAAATGATTCTGCATAACGACGAACGGTAAATTTATTGCTCCACTTTGGTTGATTTACTAAAAGTCCTTCCAGATTACTGATTGATTTCTCTAAATTAATCTGGAAGCAGCTCAGGTGTACTGATTCAGACAATTCAATCCATTATAATCCATTTTTTTTTTCGCTCCGCTTTGGCTAATATGCTGAAATGAGAATTCAAGATGTTCAAATACAATCGAATACACAGAATTGCTGATTACAAAGCATGAGATAATTAATTCAAATATACAGCACGCTAACTAACTTTGGTCACATATAAGCACTTTAAATCCTCACATTTGGATCTGGTTTTACCACACATTACCTCTTCCTCGGTCTAACACATACAGCGTGTCCCAAGTTATTATTTAAAGGCAGTATTACGCTTATTCGAGAGGATAATAAAACATGTTGAAAACCAATTCAATTACATTTTACGAAGACCAATCCCCACCTATTATTTTCGAATGGCATTTTCTAAATATTTTGAACTACTATCGATTTATTAGCAACAAAAAAATTTACATCTCATATTCTGCTCACCTAATAATCCTTACAAAAATCACACACTGTCTCCTCCACTGTTTTTGAAGAATTCACAAATTAATAAGTAGCTTAATTTGTTTCTTCCAGAAAAACTAATTATTTCATGGAAAAAAATTATGCCAGGTTCCGGCAGTGAAACGGAAATATTTGAAAAAAATCTCTTAATAAGTCTTAATTATTAATATTCATGAAACTTTTTCACACAAGTGTAATCTAAATTAGTGGATATCTATAAATCTTCATATTTTGAAAACTATGTCTGTAAGATGGCGTCATTCATTTTGAAAACATTCTTTTGGTGGAGGATCCTATGACTCTGCGTAGTATATCCAATGGAATGTTGATCTCCTTGTTGATTCGCTCCTTCAGTTCGACCCCAGTTCTGGGTAGGTTTGATTCGAAAATCTTCAGCTTCAAATAACCCCACAAATAAAAGTCGGGAGCCGTGAAGTCTGGTGAACAGGCAGGCCAAGGAATATCGCCGCTCTTACTAATTAAGCTACCAGAGAACGCTAATATCAGCAAGTCCATCGAGATGTGAGCAGTGTGGCTGGTAGCACCATCTTGCTGGATTATTCACATGTTCGACAAAAGCAGGAAATGCAACATCTCAGCTTACCGTCCAGAGTTAACTGTTACAGTGTTATCATTTCAAGGTTCGAAAAAGTACTCAGCAACCACACCTAGAGGGAACATTGAGCACCACAGTACCTGGACCTACACGTCAAGAAGGTTGCGTTAATGGCCATGGTACGATTGCGCACGGCTGGTGTAAACCCCGAAGTAGGAATGGGCCAATTGTGGTTGAGCCTATGGAAGGAAGCGCTCACTGCGCTACCTCTGCTGCAGGCAGCCAACGATGCAATTAAACCCAGGTTTTTGTTTAACAAACCCTACAAAATTCAAATAAAACAGAACACAGAGCCAGATGCTGCAAATGAAATACGCATATATACAGATGGTTAAAAAATAAAAGAAGGCTCAGGCTGTGGAGTTTACTCGAGAGCACTGAGCCTCAAGATTAAGTGGGGAATGGGAAACAATACCAGCGTATTTCAAACAGAACTGGCTGGTATCTCAATTGCCACAAAAGAACTAACCAGAAGAGGAATTTCTGACAAAACCATAATAATCTGCACTGATAGTAGACAAGCCCTATTAGCCTTGAACAGACAACGTGTTATATCGAGGCTAGTACTAGAGTGCCACCAAGATTTAGCTGACGTCTCGGTAGATAACAACATTATCTTGAGGTGGGTTGAAAGGCACGACAGGAGTAAAGGAAATCGCATTGCTGATTCTTCAGCCAGGGAAGCCGCTGGACTGAAAATTCTAGGACCCAGTGACACCTACAGCCTAACGACTTCGACAATTGCGGAACTAGCCAAACGTTACACCCATGCTCAATCCCTCAAGAGATGGGATGGAATCAAAGGATGCAGTTTTGCCAGGATCACCCTGGGCGACCCTCGGAAGCTGGCGCCGAAGAAATATATGGCGATGACCAGGAAAAACCTACGTTTAACAGTAGGATTTCTGACTGGTCACTGTCAACTAAGTAAACACCTCCATACTATGGGGCTAGTGGATACCCCTATGCAGGATGTGTGAACAGGAAGATGAAACTGTCAGGCATGTCTTATGCGAGTGTCCGGAGTTATCGTCAATAAGAGAGTGTGTGTTTGGTGAGTCTTGGCCTACACCTGCCGATATAAAGGAGATGTCCCCCAGTGACCTGTCCACCTTCCTGAGAAGGACAGGATGGACAATTACCCAGGAGGACAACTCCTCGGGAGGATGTACAATGGGTCACATGTGGCCTAAGTGCTGTGAGCCTACACACTCACCCTCCCTACTCTACATATACAGATACCACAGTTACCTTCCCTGAATGAGGATGCTTATCGTGAAGACTACGTGGGTTATTGTCTAAACAAAACCGAAAGTTTTGTTTATTGACAGAACCACAAAGATGAAAGTGGTGATGAGACCCATCCATAAATCATGGAGTAGCTGTCATTTTTGAGTTATGATATTCAGCTGCTGTTGACAAAAGCGTACTAAGCTAACGTAGTGTGAGGTTAAGGAGCTTGGACAACCTGTTGTTAGGCTCCTTTTTCCCAGAATAGTTAAAGAAGGGTGGATATAGGGCAACTATACTTTACTAGAAGTAGGAAGATGCTGGAAGATATTCCCGACTTCTCGTCCGCGTAGAGTGGGTGGGTAAAATATTCTGTGATAGTCTGTGATATGAAAGATGTCTTACTCTATGGTTGGAAGGACAATCGAACTACTCGGTAGGCGTGAAAATTATGTATATTCGACAGAGACAAATGACAGCGCTAGGCTTGCCCTTTTACAAGTAGTGATGTGAAATAATTTTATATCAGTATTATTCTATGTATAAAATGCAGCTTAATGCATATTTAGAGTTTGAAGAAACTTTCCGCAAAAGTATACTTCAGGGATTACATAGACTTTCTGGTAAATATGAAGTAACTAAATTATTGTCACCTATTACCTAGTTTATAGGTTACTAACTATTTACATTACTCTAACTAGATCTTAATATCTATTTTGGGCATTAACATATTACTCTATCATTGAGGATGAGAGGAATTATATGTTATATACTAAGTAGTTATATACTAAGTAGAGACGTTCATACCGTACCATATATTAGAAATATAGTAAAACTGTATTTTTCGAACTCGAATTCACACCACTAGTTAACAGGTGAGGAGTTTGTGATAATTTGGAAATATCTTACTTGAGTCCTCTTTCCTTGTGATGATACCTACAAATTCCTCCTCGAACTGGGTACGTCCCGATGTGAGGTTGAGTTGGGAGGCGAAGGTAAAGATCAAGCTGGGTAGGAGAAGAGTTGAAGGCTGCCCTGGAGTACACGTTCTACAGGTAGAGCTTAAACTAAAGTTGCAAGCCGATACAGACGAAGTGAAGCATGTACAAATAGTAATAGAAAATGCACAAGAAGAAGAAAATAGAAAAAAGAAGGTCTGAAAATAAAATAGTGTTCAAAGACACTGCTGGTGATTACGCTAGTCTCATGAAAAAAGGTAATACTCACCCTAGATGGCATGTGACCTTTAGGTGAGTTTTTATTCAATCAGGAGCTATATCCATAAATTTATTAATCTTTACAACTGGATTGTACAAGAAAATTATGATTATTTTTAGTTTTCCTGGTTCACAAAAACCGCAGTATGCGGAAGTTAACCAACCATGTGCACAAAGGAAGTAAACAAAACAAAATAGAGGTCAAAAGTCAATGCCCCCTCTCCACGGCCTTGAAAGGTCGACAGAGGTCTTGTGCCTTTTGGCCAAGGGGTCAAGGTCAATGGTTATCTGAATGCTTGAAGAATCAAGACACCTTTGGCTTTTGCAAAAGACTAAGAGTCCCAAGGTAAACATAATGAACCCATTCATAATGTAAAGAGTTTCTAATATGATATTAATATATTAAGGTAACAATTAAACCATTTATGCATCCGCGCCACAGCTGTTTATTGACTATGACTAATGCATTTCTTATACTTCAGGGTGATTCGTAACAACTTCCCCCTTTCGAGGAAAAAAATATTTTTTTGTTTTTCCGACAACAAGAGAAACCTGTAATGGATAATAAGTATTCACCTACTGAACTCACAACTAACTATACATGCTAAAGAAGACTAGTAAGAAAGGGAAAAAAAATCAAGTGAACCATTTGAATACCTACTACAATCAACTGATCTAGATCTGATTCGGAATCAGAATGGTCTGGAATGGTCTCTTCAGGTCCTTGGCGTGCCAAACGCCTTTAGGGCGACCGTTTGAGTCCATGAGCTCGTAGGACCAAGGGGAAAGAACTATCACAATGATGTAGCTGTATAGCTTTCGTTCGAGCCAGAGGATCACAAAGGTCATTAAAGTCTGTCGGAGGGGTAGTTCCGCGTCCTCGTAAGTCAAATTCTCGGGAAAACATAACGAAGTTTGGAGACAATTTGGTTACTTCGTATCGACTTGAACGCATCGCACATGCCACTTTTTGTAGGTACTTGGTTATCGGACACATACGAGCTAAGCATGGTTTTAAAAACACGATGGTACGTTCGACAGCATTTCCCTGGGGTGAAAAATTAGCTGAAAATCTCTTCCATACATCTTACTTCGCTAGAATAGATGTGAACTGTTGGCTTCGAAATTGCTTATCATTATCACTTTTTCAGGAACACCAAATACCAGGAAAACTTGATCTTCGACGATTTCGGCAATCTTTGGAAGTGTCGCATTCCTCAAGGGGAAAATTAAAACAAACTTACTGAAAACATCGTTAATGGTGAAAATATACGAATAACCAGCAGACGATCGAGGGAGATGACCAACTAAGTCCATGCTTAGAATCTGCCATGGTCGAGTTGTCGAGGGGGAGAGACTAAGCATTGAACCTGGTTTTTGCTGTGGTTTCGTTTTTAAGCAGGTCTCACAACGCCTTATGTAGCGAGCTACATCTGCTTCCATCTTCGGCCAGTAGTAGTGGAGGTTCACTCTGTTCAGCGTTTTGTAGATTCCCAAATGTCCACAGGTTGGAGGATTGTGATGCTCTTGAATTATGGCTGTACGGTTTTCTTTAGGAACTACCAATAACCGGGTTTAGGACTGAATATCCTGTCAAAAAATATCCTGTCAAAAAATATCCTGCCAGAAATATCCTGCCAAAAAAACCCATCCCTTAGAAAGTATTGGATGGGTGAGATGAATGCATTGTAATGCATTCAAGAAGGGGAAGGGAATATAATAATTTGATTGACCCTCTTAAACCAAGTAATAGACTTGTATCTTGGTTAAGATATATTTTCAGTTAAGGATATTCTTGAACATAATTTTATTGCCAGGAGATATTTTTGGACAGGCATTTTTCCCTATTGAGCGTTAAATTCGCTTGAGAAATCTTATCTAGGACTTTGCGTAATACTTCCAAATGCTGTTTAAACGTGGGAGTACAGATGATTATATCATCATGATAAACAAAAACGAACCGTTCCAGGTCAACACCTTTGATACGGTCAATAAACCGCTGCCATATCGCCGGCGCATTATGTAGCCCAAAGGGCATGCGTTTGAATTGGAACAGTCCCCTCGTTGGAACAACAAATGCGGTGAGGGGTGGAGACGCTTCTGCCACTTCAATCTGCCAATACGCTGATTTTATGTCCACCCAAGTAACACAACAAGCATCGAAGTAGATTTAAAATCGACTTTTGTGTCACTCTTGAAGCTAATAGGCAATTGAAACCGTCCACTGAAGCTTCTACATGTAGCATTTATTGTTTAGTCGCTGCCTAAAGGGAGCGCGCGGTTTGGCCTTAAACTAGATTTGATAGCTTATTAGCAATTCAACCTGTAGGCCTGAATAGCCATACATTAGCACCAAAAGAGCCTTTTATTAGATTTGATTGCCAACATTGGCTGTCAAAGCGATTTAAAGAAGCAGTCGTTTAGTCCAGAAATGGCTTTCAATGCTTTGAATGATCATGCGCAGTTGATCATTTCTCGTGAGAATGTAATGAAGTTTGTTTTGGATAAATATTAGATTTATATTGGAAATTTATGTGTGAATGAAATACTTCCTGAAAATAGAGTGGCCAATGATAACTGTAAGCAAAATATACTTTAAAAATTGAATTATTATATTATAAATTAAGGTGTTGCCATATTCAATTTTCATCAAAGAATCATACATATCCAATAGAAATTAAAGCTTTTTATAGTATTTTTAGTTGGATTGATTGATAGGTAATACAGTATCCGCCAAAATAAACAGTACCGAAAATAAAAATTTTTAATTTCTGTTATGTAAGTGTTCAAAATGTTCACCATTTCGACGCAAACAAGCTTCATATCGATTTTGTGAGTCAATAAACATATTTATGAAAAGTGGTTGATGTAACTGCCGAAAAATATTTTGTATTCTTTCCCGTAGTTCGGCAATATTCGCCGGCGGATTTTCCGAGTGAAATATTTTGTCCTTCATCATGCCCCAAATGTATGCGTCAGGTGGCGTCAGATCAGGTGAATGAGAAGGATATTCGAAGTCTGTTCCCCTAGAAATTATTTTATTATCGAAATGCTGATGGAGTAAGTCTAAGGTGTGCACAGCTTTATGGCTCGTTGCACCATCTTGTTGGAACCATTGTGTGCGAAACTGTAGATTTCGTGCACGGCAAAAGTTATTTGTCCACGACCACCTAATAATAATTCAATATTTTACCTCCTAACTAAAGGTATATGGTACCCATATATCAACTGTCGTGAATTATGGTTCATAATACACTGTAGTGTATTATGGTTCATAATTCACGACTGGAGATGGGGGTACAATATGAAATAAACTATTAAATCTGTGTATTTTGTTCAGGAAATTTGTTTCTGACATATATCGTATCTATAAAATATTGTAATTTTTAGTATTGATACTTTTCATAACGATATTTTCTAATATTAAGTATTTTAAAACAATATATTTATAACGGTACGTTGTATTGATACTTTCTACAGTATCGCCCATCTCTATATATGTCAAATTATTTGAAGTAGCTGCCACAACATTTTGAGGTTAGTAATATGCCAAATCGCTACTGACTTTTATTTATTAATAAATAAATTAAGTGTCGTGGACAAAGTATAGTATTCTACTCGCAATTTATGGCCATAATTCACCTGGGTGACTTGCGCCCCTCGCCTGCGGCTCGTGACGCAAACGTCACCCATCGTGAATTATGGCTATCATAAATTGCTCGTTTAATAATATACTATTAGATCCCTCACAAAAGGTATAATAATTTTCTCTCTATAACGCTCTTGGTTGACAGTAAGTGGATTCTGATTATCATTACGACCTTTTCCGTATGAACGAAAATAATGCTCTTCCGTTGTTAGAACCATTTTTAAATCAAATTTAACTGCAGCGTACTATTAATATATCAACTAATGACAATTAAGTCAAATATGACAAATCCATATTACATAAACAACTCCACAGCACTCTCTGTTTCGGTACTGTTTATTTTGGCGGATACCGTATTATATTTGATGGATTAAATTGATTTATCTTTCCCAGATTTTCTGAAATTTGTATCCCAGTTTGAAATCAAATAATATCCTGAACCAGATTATTTGCATATTCTATACTTACTTATACTATAAAAATAGTATCATATACGTATCATATACCTATCAATATATAGATATAAAAACTATGGAAACATTGCTCATTATCGTGAGCAAACGGTTCGGCCATGTCTTTATTGTATTTAATAAGCATTTTTCTATGCCAATACGAAGCTTTATGGAATTAAAAGCTAGATAGCTGTTTGTATTGCTTTGTGAAAGCTTTTAAGATTATGAAGTTAAAGAAAAAGAAGATTATTGTGAAGTTATGTTTTGAGTAATAGATTGTTTTATAGGTCATATTTTATAATCATTTCCTAATAAAAAATAAACACCTTTAAATTTATTGAGACCTTAGAAAGTGGAGATACAATTTTGTGTGTTGTTCCTGAGGCATGGGATGGGAACAACAACAACAACAACAAATTTTCCACCAAAACGTAGTGGTATTAGCCTGTAAAGAAAGAGTCCCACGACAAGGCTAATAAAGAGACGTGGTCCAAGAACCAGGAAGGTGATCTTCTGTGTGTATCGTTATTTCGTAGTAACTTTTAGCTGCGTTACTACTTTTATGTACACGCCTGTAATACGCACCTGTTCGTCCAAATTTCCGTAGTTTTGTGATTTTCCATTTATTTTTAATCCAATCTTTTTCTCCATGATCTATAATGATTTCTGAAATATTATGAAACTTTTCAACTGGAATTGAGATTTACAATCGCATTGAGGTTAGCAATAAAGTTAGAAATTTTTTGGAATTTATTTCCATTTAAAATCCAAATTAATTCCAATACCAAACTTCGTAGGTATCATTGCTTTTAAATGGCACTCATTGAAGCACTTAATGGCATTTTATGACCATACAAAATTCCAATTTCGCCATTCATTTTTTGGCATTTTTTAAAGCCAATATTTCTATTCTTTGGCTACTTTTAATGACTTATCAGCAATCATTGCTACTTGGCTGCAATATTTGGTGTCGAATGAGATTGGACGTCTTTGAAGGAATGGTGAAATAATTCTATAAAATAATGCTAAGAATATGCCAAACTTTAGCATTTTTTCTGGATTATTTGCTTCGATCTAGCATTATTTGCTTGGCAAATGAAATGTGTTACTTGGGTGAGTAAATCCGACGAAAGTCATTATCAGGATTTTCGGGGTCGAATAATTCAATCTCTTGCGTCATCTTATCCACTTTTCTGCTTCATATATCTAATTCTTCTTCAGATGCTACAAATGGTTCTATTTCAGGTCTAGATTCCATTCCTTTTTCTCTGGGGAACGCTTGTCGCAAAGCAGCTCGTTTTTCTTCGACCGTAGGATAAACCGGTAGACCTCTAATATGTAACTCATAAGCCAATTCATCACTTTTCAAACGATTAACCTCCATTTTACTTATACAGGAATCATGAATAATATATGACAAAATAACAAACCCCTCCCCCCTTTCCAGGAAGGAAAAAAAAATAGTCTATCGACAATGAAAAAAAATATTTTTTTTATTCTAGGCTTCTTGTAGGTTAAATTGTACATATGTTAAGTAGATATAAGTATTGTACATAGCACAGAATTTGTTTTTGTTTTTATTTTCAGAATGTATTTCACTTTTATATTTTTAGAATTCTCCCTTACACTGAGGAAATAAAATAAATAAAAGAGAATTATAACCATTTTATTTATTGAACAATATAATGTACTTAATGATATTTGCAATTCCAATATTAATTTATTAATTATTTGCACATTATCTTGTACTATCTTATTAATTAAATAAAATGAGACTTGAAAATAAAACTAAAACAACCACAAAATGAACCCCTCCTGGTTCGTTGATTGAATCGTCCCGGAAGTGTTTTGCAGTACGGAACTGACAATTTCACTACATGGAACACTCAAAACGCAACTTTCGGTATGTAAATGAATACAGAACGAGCAACTTTCAGATGGCGTCGTCTAAAAAAGCTCTTTCCGGTCACTGACGTGCATTTTCCGGTCTTGATCGACAAAACGCTATTTTCTGGAAGAAAAATTGTCCAGAATGTGTATACTTTCTGGTCGGTCTTGAAAAAAAGCTTTTTACGGTCCCTGGCGTCCATTTTCCGATCTTGATCGGCAAAACGTTATTTTCTGGACGAAAAATTGTCTAGAATGTGTATACTTTCTGATCGGTCTTGTTTATCCTGTTTTTGTTAAAGCAATATTTCCTCTTATAAGAAAATTGTCGTGAAAGAATAATTTTTCGAGGAAAATACTTCGAATATCCTTCTCATTCACTTGGTCTGACGCCACCTGATGCATACATTTGGGGTATGATGAAACAAACACTCGGAAAACTCGTGTGATTATTCCAGAATTACGATGATGAAAGAAAAAATGTATTCCAGTAATTACAGCAACCACTTTTTATAAATATGTTTAGTCACTTACAAAATTGATATAAAGCTTGTCTTCGCAGAAATGGGGGAACTTTTGAACTCTTGAATTTTAAAGATTGGAAAATAATTCCAATTTTTTTCATTTTTGATACTTTTTTTTTAATCGGATATTTTATTGAAATCTAGTAATTTCTTCACGATCCTAAATGATTGTTTTTATTCTTTTAGCCATAATTCAGATCAAAACAGCAGCAGCCGCGTTTTGGGATATCTGTTGTCACTCAATACTTCTCTTTTATTCGTCTTCCTGATGTATCCACATATGCTCAATATGGTTGAGTTCCAGACATCTTGGGGATCAGTCTAATACTTGAACGTCAACATCTTTCAAATATGAATGTCTTGTATAACGACACTCGTCCGTGAAGTCCAGTCTGCATGAGTTCGAGCAAATTCCAGACGCTGTTGTGTTGTGTCTATTTGAAAGTGAAATACAAGGACGATTTGTGATCCCGAGCGTAAGATCGGGCTTTCCTTAAATGGGAAAAAGATATACAGGATATTTCCATACGGCCAATAATAACTATAATGCTTCGATATTTGTAATATTATATCTTCTTCTTTTTTCAATTATAAGTAAATCTCCAGATGGGTCACCATTTGGTATAACCAAAATATTAAACACCAAGTATAATTTGGCAAGTTTATCTGAAACTACGGGGAATCGGTAAGAGGCAAGGCATATAGGTCATAAACTTACAAGCGGCGTACGGTACCTATTTTACCAAGTAAAATTGAAAATACAAAGGTAACTGACAATACCAACGCCACTGGATAAATCAATATCAATCAATTGACTAGGTGAGAGGGAAGAGCACACGCACGCGCTTCCAATAAGAAGTCAGCTTTCGATAAAAATCACCAATTATGTGATTCGGAGGGTGTGATGATTATGATTTTCGTACAACGCTGCCAGAGCTTGAGGTATCCCGTAGCAAATTTGGAAAAGTGCTCATCTTTTAACATTCATAAATTGAAAAAATAATGTTAATAGAAAAAATCCAAGGAAACAAGCACATTGAAGAATTAACGTTCAATCATATTGTTGATATTGTTAATTATAAAAAGTCCCTTTTCTAATTATTATCACTACATATTTAGCACATTAGCTTTTCCATAGTTAAACGTGGCAATATCGGATGTTTTCGACATTCCTTTCACGGCTTTAGATAAACCTGCCAAAGTATAGTTATAGCATCAAATGTAACTTCTGTCATTCTGACATTTGAATTTTCATATATTCTCATATATCAAAGTGGAGTTGATTGAAAATTCCCAGTTTCATTTGAAATAGTAACACTCAGTATGGTTTCGATGACACAGCATGTCGCACAAGCATGATGTTTCTAATGTTGCGCCTTTTACTCGACCGTCAAGTTGTGTGGAAAAGAGTAATTTCACTCGTATGTCAATAAAACTCAATAATAATACTTTGCCACAGATGTACACACTGTTATAATTGTAACAAGTTAACTGATTATGTGCAGACAAATATGTATAACATGGAGAAAATTTGATATGACATATGATTTTTATGGCATTTCCGTGAAAATCCAGAACGTCTCCACTTTGAACGGTGGTAGCATCGTAACGGTTCGCATTACAAACAAAATGCGACAAACATTTTGTTCATTAAGTTGATGGTTTGGGGGATATTTGAGAGAAGCCGAAAAATGGTACCTTCTCAGGGACAGAAAAATTATTTTTTTTAGTGGACGCACTAGTACTTACGCGAAAAGTACTCAAGTTGCGGTATAAAAAGGAAATAAAATGAATAAAAGGAAATTACCTATAATTCAAGTGTCGTAATATTTTTTGTCGATTTGAGTACAATGAACTACTAAGATCATTTTTGTAGCAAATTATAAAAACTCTTTCTTTTTTTCAAAAAAGTATGCATTTTTATCTTAAAAGGTCGTTAAACAAAGACTCACTCAATATTTTGGTGTCTGATGTTTTAGTAGGCACTTACCTGGAACAAAAAAGAAAGAAATATTTGAAAAATTTCATAAGCTGGATCAGTTCACAAAAATTTAGTGGTATAAAAAAAATAACCTGATGACTTTGTAGAATTATCAGTTCACTGCAAAGAAGATGTCTTTTAGTGAAGCGTGATGGTTTAATACTATTATAACGCCTTACAGAGTTTTTGGAAATCGGAAAACAAATACCGTTCACTAAGAAACAACAACTTCTCGCCTGGCTTTATGAAACAAAAGACATTACACATTGAAGTTGGACGGTGTTGGTATATCGCAAGCAAAGACCAACATTTCAGCCTGCAATTCAAAAGGATAATATAACTTATAAACCGGTTTCAGCGTATTCGCACCTCATTAGTATATGGTAAATATCATCCGTTATGAAGTTCTAAGAGCATAATTTTCTGAACTGGAGAAATAATTGATATCGCACAAATACATCAATCTTAGTAGAGAAAACGTTAAATATGCGATAACAGTGACATCCCCACAATTAGCCCGTTTAACTTTGAAGTGTTATCCAATGTCCTTCGTGGCATACAGCTAGCGAAGTAGTTGTTGCTCCTTAGTGAACAGTCTTTGTTCTTTGAAGTTCAAAGCCTTTTAAAGGCGTTGTAATAGTATTAAACTATAACCTTTATCTGAAAACAGTAAGCCTATTTCGGGCCAGCTCACCTCCACTTGAAATTAATTAAGATCTTTTGCATTCCATAAATTTGTGAAATATTGACAAATGTTGTATCAGATATGTTTGAACATAAAATTTTATTGAACGCACCGGACTAATAAATTTTCAGTTTTTATTATTTTAAATAATTAAGAAAATATATTACAAAATCAAACTAAATGTTCAAAGTGTATGCCGTTGACTACCTGACAATAACCAAGACAGTTTCTCCAACACTTCAATAATTGTTTCCCGGCAAATGAGTCTAACCTCATGAAGAATTCTCTCTTCTGATTCTTCGATATTCTTAGGCCTATTGGAGTACACTTTAGATTTAAGATTACCACAAAAGTGAAAATCAAGGGGGGATGCATCAGGACATCTTGCTGACCACTTTATAAATCCTCTCCCACCTACCCACCTGTTGGGAAAAATAGTATCTAAATAATCACGCACTATTAGCGCATAATGTGGTGGTGCGCCATCTTGTTGCAACTATATCAAATTGCTAGGCATGTTTGGATTTTGATTGTCTGGATATAACGCGACAATGGCTGGAATAATACCATTTTCTGGTATTGCTAAATATTTTTCAGCAGTCAACGTTCCTTCAATATAAAATGGTCCCAAAATGTTGTTGCCAAGAATTCCTGCCCAAGCATTAACTACATACATACAACATACAACATTTTTTCTGCAATCACTTAATTGCAACTATTGAAAACAAATATAAATTAGAATTCATAAGAACTTTCAAAATCTGTCAGTTTAAATATGTCAATTCAAAAATTTTTCAAACTTCTACATCTGTCACTGTCAATACAATTGTGTTTGTAGTATCGGTTGTTATGGGCAACGAGCGTTTTGCCATTTTTTACGCTCGGCGAGCGTAGAGTAACTCTCCTCAAGAAACGTCAACTTTTCGTTGTCAATGGCAAGCGAAAAAGCCTACTTTTCAATGTGATTGTAGGAAAAATAACATTTCTTGTGAGATACGAACAGTATTAAGGCAGCACAAGAATAACAATAAAAAAAGTATGCTAAAATTTTATCAAACAATGGCAATAAAAGAAAGCATTACGTTACCATTTCGAGGATATAATGATAATGGCATATAATGGATATTTGATTTGACTTTTATATGGCTAGATATATGCGTTCATGTGGGTACCTACTAATGGAAATCTTTCGTTTTTTTTTACATTTACATTAACTTTTATATTCATTGTTAAACACACCCACTAATTATATTAATGAAGAGCAACATAGCGAAAATTTGTTGGCATATTTAAATTACAATTTTTCGCTATGAACATACCCTACGTACAAAATGAAAGGTGAATGAGTCACTTGTTACCTATTATTTATTTAAAATAATAAGGCAAGATAAATTGCAACGGCGACTTAATGTGGAGAGCACCTCAGGTGTGAATTCGGAGACCAAACTAATATCAATTCAGGGAGTAGTCTTACCGGTTCGCGGGTAATCCTACTTTATTTAAGTTATTGAAGTTATATTGAAGTTAAGAAACCAAAGGAATTTAATAAGTTAATAAATCAAGTTAAGAAATGTAATTAAAGTTAATCGAGAAAGGTAAGTGGGCGCCACCCTGAATAATATTAGTCGACTTGTTTTTCACCTCACAACTCTCTATCAACAAACCTGGAAATGTTGGAAGGGAAGGAATATGAACAACGTTGTTAAATTTACAAGTTGTATAATGAATTTAAAAATATCACAGTTGAAAAAAAATGAAAAAATGTTGGTTTTGTTTGTTGAAGCACGTTGTTTTTACTTTGTTTCACTTCCCTTAATTTCTTCGGACAGGTCCTAGGTGGCAGGTACGAAATCTCAGGCACTAAGCTTCAGGTACAAACTTCCAGGTACAACTTCCAGGTACAAAGTAAGTTACTAAGAAAGATACATTGTATCAGCAATAATTACATTCCTTTTTCATGTAAAATTCAGGATATCTACAGTTATTCGGTTTACAATAAATGGTTGATAAGAAAATCATTTAAGAACGTGGTTCATGAAAAAAATATCCTGTATTTTACTATATAAAAAGAAAACAAAAGAAGCAATAAAGAAATGTGAAAAATGAAATGAAAAATGTAATCCGGAAATACAATATTCTTGTTGGTAATTAGATTGAATCAATTAATTAACTAAATATACATATTCTAAAGACTTCAACTATATACATGTGAACCTTTTATCACCTGTATAAGAAAAACTAGAAAAAGAACAAGATAAAAAAAATATCATTGTATGTGTGTATCTGGCGCTTATCACTAGGAGGAAAAAATATAAAAGCAGAAATCACAAAAGGAAAAGCATAGACTTAAATGCAAGTTACCATTCACATTGAATGCACTTTAGGAAATATAAAAGTTGAATAAAGGATAAATTTTAAAAATTCAACTTGATTGTTTAATGGTTCACAGGAGAAAGAAAGCTTATTCTCACTACTCGCTATTAAATTGTTGAACTATGCGATGAGCAATCGACATACGTTACATATTTCTTTCCTGTTCACATGCTCCGCTTCGATAAATAATTTACGTATTCGTAGTGTGTTCTTAATTTCTATCTCTGTATAGGAGAGAAAAGATTGAAATATTTGACCAATATCAGTGTATACTGATCCTCACCAACGGAGATTATTCGTCGCACATTAAATGTAAAAATTTTGCCTTTTAGCGGTGATCGGTTTTCGACGAGAATCGCATATTGATAATGAAAAAGGACTGGCTACTCGCCGTCCGGTAGATATATTTAAATATTCCAATGATAGTGGTCAAATATAACGTTACACACTTTTAAAATATAATAAGTTTACACACGACTACAAAGAAATGCTGAACAACCGGATAAAAAGCGTGATTAAGTTCCTCAAAGAAGCAAACCTTTACAGTAGAATAGAAAATCAACTTTGTACTGGAAAGTTCAATAATTCTTGCTAAAATCTGCCAATGGTCATAGTAATGTTGGCATAAAAATTTAGAAAATATTAAGTAATGAGTATTTTTTTTGTGTTCAAATTTGATTCAAGTTTGGTTTGTTGGTAAGAGTGGTGATTCGTATAATCTGGGAAAAGTCAAATGGAACTGG
This sequence comes from Galerucella pusilla, assembly GCA_910591695.1. NCBI lineage: Eukaryota > Metazoa > Arthropoda > Insecta > Coleoptera > Chrysomelidae > Galerucella > Galerucella pusilla. The sequence goes on from CAJUYI010000325.1 coordinate 153,748, forward strand.
CTTCAAAAAAAGACCTTATGTTAGAGGTTACATTGAATATACATTGGATACATACATTTCCAAATGTTTTTATGCTGTTTTGTTATTCAAATGCCCTACTCAAACAAAGAAGCCAGCATGCTGGCGGTTTGTTATGAGTGTAATCAAAATGCACACAAGAATTTATGCCATTAGGTATCCTGAACCAATACATTATAGCGAAATATTTTTTAATAGTATTGACAAAATATTGAAAGAAACTGGCAGTATTTATCGACCAAAATTTGAAGACTAACGAAAGGACGTACATTCGTACATAACGAAATATCGTTAATGTTCTCTTAAATAATGATGTGAAAGAAAATACGCAAGTCCCAAGATAGCATACAGGGTATTTTCAAAGGAAGAAGAAGAAATAATTTTTATATCCCGTTTTATGATGGTAAATATTATTATATTATTTTCAATGGTCACGTTTTCATTAAACGATAGGAAATAGACATTGACAAGCTATTTTCGCCGTTTTATTACAAGTATCAACTTTCTATTGGTTTAATCAAATATGGATTGGACAGATAGGATTTCCCTCAGATTCTACCCTAATGTACAAAGGAGAAATGGAGAATCTGATGCACATATGATTTGGGTATTT